>CAUYRH010051627.1:0-11329 GCA_963574655.1 Perodicticus potto
ATAGTGATTAAGAAAATGCCATGAAGGCTATCTCTCACAGTACGATCAAAATGTTTCTGATTGTATATGAAGCACATTCTGCCCTATGATTGCACCAATGTACACAATTATGATTGAATAAAATTATTAAAAAAAAAAAAAGTGGACCAGCCTGAGGTTTAGAAAGGTGATGTCACTTGCCATGTGACATACCTGGTTAGTGGAGGGATACGGGTCTGAACTCAGCTCTGCCTGGCTCTAGAGCCAACCTATGTTCAGAGGGCAGCTGAGGAGGCAATGAGATGATGGAGGCAGTGTGCCCTCAGTAGATAATGATGAGTGTGTGTAGGAGTCAGCACCATCACCTCCCATCCTCCCAGCCCCATCACCCATCCTATCTGATCTGTCTCGAAATTCTTGACTGGCAAACAGCAAGTGACACCAGATTTCCTTCCCCCCACCCCCCAGGAAACCCACTGTTTCAAATGGCATGGTGTCACTGCTAGAATAACAACTGTCTGGCCCAACAATTCTAAAGGGTACTAGCTCACCGGAAGTCCCCAGGAGTCCCAGAGAAGGTTATTGGCCCACAGTACAGAGGGAGAAATGGAAGCCTGAAAGATTCCCTGGCTTGCACGAACAATTGAGGGGCACTGCCTGCATGGCCGGCAAGTTCCCTCCCTATCCCACTCACCTGGGATGCTATTAGCATCTTGCTGTAGTAATCAGCTGGCAATATGGTCTCCACAATGGCCACCAGGCACCAGAAGGCATTCTCTTCGTCTTCTAGGACCAGCAGAGCAATGGCTGCCAGCCTGGAATGGGAGGGAAGGAGGCTCACTAGGTCCTGGGGGGAAGTCCCTCTGTACAAGCACCAGTCCGACCCCACTCCCCACTCCCTACCCAGGCTGGTGCTTCTGGCACCTGGGGTGAGACAGATACTCTTTTGGGGAGGATGACCCTGGAGATGTCCAGAGCAATAGAGATCATTTCAGAGCAGGAGCTCTGGAGCCAGGTTGTCTGGGTGTGAATTTTGATCTTGTTGCTTCCTGGGTGACCTGGGGCAAGTTACTTAACCTCTTAAGTCTCAGCCTCCTCATAATAATCACAGGACTGTTGTGAGATGAGCACAGCTCATTTAGTGCTCAGTACAATGCTGGAAAATGTAGCTATCCTCACCTTGAAAATCATAGAATTAGAGTCCTTGGCAAGCACACTAACAACTCTGAGTCTCAGTTTTATGATCTCTAAAGTAAGATCAACAATATCTACCCGCTAGCCCATGAGTGAGAAGACAGATGTACAGTCCCTTGCTCACTGGCACAAACCAGGTGTGCAATACACATAGTTCTTTTTCTCTGCTTTTCATCCCCTCAAAGTTATCTTGAGGCTCTAATAAGATCATGAGTGAGAGAAAAAAAACCCACAGGGCAGATCAGGGAAGTCCTCCTGGGAGAAGTACATTTGTCCCTACTTCTCCCATTTAACCTGGCAGCTCTGAGCTACAGCCAATCTAATATGTTTCCAAAAATGTATTCCATGGCCACCCAAGATGCTAAGTGAATGCAAGGTCCCATACTCAAAGATATCTGGGCAAAGTGTACATTCTAGCCCCTTCCTAAAGGCTTATGATGTACACTATTTTTGTAAAGCCTCAGAATTCCTGCCATGACTAACCCTGTGTGACTGACTCTAACCAACTTGGGTCACTCAGCGGGTCCATGGAGCACTTTTTTTTTTTTTTTTAGACAGGGTTTCACTTTGTTGCCCTTGGTAGAGTGCCATGGCAGCACAGCTCACAGCAACCTCAGCAACCTCAACCTCACCTCTTGAGCTCAAACAATCCTCTTGCCTCAGCTTCCCAAATAACTGGGACTACAGGCACCTGCCATAACACCCAGCTAGGTTTTAGAGATGGGGTCTTGCTCTTGTTCAGGCTGGTCTTGAACTCCTGAGCCCACGTGACCAGCTTGAGCTGGTCCACATGCCTCAGCCTCCTAGAGCACTAGGAGGCCCATCCACATGCTTCAGCCTCCTAGAGCGCTAGGATTTCCAGACTTGAGCCACCATGCCTGGCCTCATGGACCACTTTTGTACACTGAACCCACAAAGGCCTGATGGGGTCAGGATTCCTCAGAGCACCTTAGGGAGATGCAGCTTTATAGCATTTGGAACCTCAGGCTTCCTGTGCACTTAAAGAGCACATTTCATTGTCCCTATGCTTCTCTGGGTTCTCACCAGATTGGATTCATAATCTCCATCTTTCTTCTGACGTTCATGACTCTTAGAAACAGGTCAAATATCAAAATAAAATAAAATAATTCCCTTCTCTTTCTCCAGCATATTAGGAAGGAATATCTCCCTACACTGGTTCAAATATTTATAAAAAAACCTTCCTGAGTCTGAGCTGAGTGGATAAAGAAAAGAATAGTCAAAGAACTTCTTGGAAGTGGAAGGCTCTGTTCTCTCAGAGCTGCAGGGGAGGGAACTTCCAGAGGCCATTGGAAAGGATAGCAAATGTGAGGTTTACCACCAGCCACCACACTCTTTGTGCCCAGGAAAGACATAACCAATTAATTATGGCAACATTTCCTTTGTCTATGCCCAGGGAAGACAAAACTAATTGATCACAGCACGCTTTCTCCCTGGTCTGGAGGCTGCTCAGAAAATAACTCAAGACAAGGCTCCAGGCAGCTGTTTCCTACTAGTCCTCTCTGGTCTATACAAACCAAGGCCCCCAAACCAGAAGTGACTTGCTCAAGATCACAGTCAGTTGGTGACAGGAAGCCAGCACTCCCAACGTTCTGCTCTCTCTGCTGTCCCCAACCCCATTCCCCTAAGCCTCAGGAGGCCCTTGGTCAGGAGTTGGCTGCCAGAATTGGCTTAGACTTCTACACACATCAGAAGCTCCATATCTCAGGCTGGTTGCTAGGGCTTACTAACTAACTGACTAGGGCTACAGCTGGACTACAAGCAGGCTTGTAAAGGAGGGAGTGTATGGATGGGAGTGAGAAAAAAATACTTTTTTTTCTTTCTTATTCATTACATATCAGTTGAAAAAAACCACTTTTAAAGCATTTTACTTGTCAACAACAAAAATAAACAAATGGGACTTAATTAAACTGAAAAACTTCTGTATAACTAAGGAGACAACAACCAAAGCAAATAGACAACCTACACAAGGGGAAAGGATATTTGCATATTTTGAATCAGACAAAAGCTTGATAACTAGGGTCTATAGAGAACTCAAATTAATCCAAATGAAAAAAGCCAGCAATCCCATATATCAATGGGTAAGAGACATGAATAGAACCTTCTCTAACGAACACAGACTAAGAAACATATAAGAAAATGCTCATCATCCCTAACTATGAGAGAAATGCAAATCAAAACCACCCTGAGATGCCATCTAACCCCAGTGAGAATGGCCCACATTACAAAATCTCAAAACTGCAGATGCTGGCATGGATGTAGAGAGAAGGGAACAAATTTAGATAATTCTAAAGGTTGCATTTGTCAGAATTATTAAATATTGAATATAAATATGTTATTTTGAATGCATGAAATTAAATGCAAATAGCATAGTGATTTAATGTTTTCCACTATTCCTTTAAATGATGAGTGAATAATACACCTTAAATACTTAGATTTTGTATCTTTTCCTTTTTCCTTAAGCCTGTATTTCAATTCCAACTTATCCACAGAGTTTTTTCCAAGTTAATATCTTTTATTCTTATAGATTTTTATGGACCATTTATCATTTTCCTATTCATGAAAAATATATAACATGAATATTTAATTGTTTATTAATATCTGTGACCAATTTTTTTTAAAAAGCTCACTGTCATTATCATAAAAATTATTAGTAGAATGCACTTGATCAAGGCAAAATAAATGAGAAATTATGATAATAAACATGAGATAGAGAAAAGAAAAGAGAGGTAAGATGGCCATCTGGAGCCAGCTTTTGACAGAGGCTCTGCCCGGAGGGAGATAATGGACAGAGTGAACTCAATAAAGCTAAAGGTCAGGAGCTGAGCTAAGAAAGAAAATTGATGAGTGCACATCATCTCTGCTAAGTCAAGCTGCGACTCCAAGGAAACAAACTCCAGGTAAAAAACCCATTGCCAAGAGGACAAGAGACTTCTCCCCCAAGAGAGTGGCTCACTGTGTGCTCTCTATAAGTGTTAAAAGACCTCTTATTTTACCACATGGGAAGAGCTGGTAAACACCAGTATTCCTTTTCCAGAGAGGTCCCACCTATGAGCCCAGGCATTCTCTTGCCCAGCATAAAATTGAAAAAATATTTTCCCTGCAATTCTGAACTCCCAGTCCACCCTTCCCCGCTCACATGGTGATTTGAAAGCCTGTCTGAAAAGCCCAGAGTGTTCGGCAATTTCTTGAGAGGTCTGGGCATTGTGTGGGCCATTGCACAGCTGTGCTGAAACAATGACTGAAGTGGAAGTTGTGGGACGCAGGGAGAGACAAGTAGTAGAGGGAGAAGTGCAGCACCGTGACAGTGCATAGTGGCAAGCTCACTCCCTGGGTCAGATTTTGGAGACATACTTCCCCAATACTGCTGATCACTGAAGGGATCTGGGCCTCAACCTGTGGCTGGGGCAGAGATGAAGACTTTATGGCAGAGAAATACACACTGTGAGAGTATCTGCTGGCAGACAGAGGTGCTCACACCTCAGGACAGACTCTCAGATGGAGCATTCTCCAGATTCCACTGAGCACTAGAAGGAGCTGGACTTCAACCCTTTGAGGTTGCCTGCCAGTGGCAGAGTGCGGGGAAGGAAGCACTGGCTCCCCTTTGACTCTGGAAGGTGCATATCTCTGACACTTTTGCTTACTGGAGGGAGCCAGGCCATAGCCCAGTGGGATTACTGGTGGCAGAGCATGGCTGCAGTATAAGGAGGGGAAGGAGGTGACGACTCCCCTGGACTCTTTGTCTCAGTAGGCCTTCATGATTCCATTGACCCCTGGAGGGAGTCACGCTCCAGCCTCTTGGGTTTTGGGGACAAAGCTGCCTGTGGATCTCTGGTGTCCATTTTCTGGTGACCCAGTTGAGCAGTGATTGTTCTGCATGGGACAATCGTATTGGAACTTGTGACCCTGGCTGGCCACCCAGGGAACCTCCAAGGTTGAGCCATGGTTGTGGTGTTGTAGTGGGAAGGACAGATTCTCCTCTTCCAGTTGTCACTGGTGGGAGGTGAGTTGTCTTAGGTGCTTATGTTTCTCCCCGGATGCAATTTCAACCTAAATGCACATCTCATTAGGATTAGATAGACATTGGCTGAATACAAGACAGAGCCAGCTAGCCCTATCACATCAATCAGGTCCTCAGAGTCTCTGGCTGCAGGTCTGAAAGGGACCTTTGTAAAGCTGTAGGAGAAAAGTTACAATCACCAGTCCCAGCTCTTTGGTAAAGGTCTGGTTAACCATAATTCCTAGAGTCCTCAATCCAATCACCTTACTAGTTTTACTAGCCAAACTGTGGAAAATATTCATGGGGCAGAACCAGTGGAATAACTCTGGCAACATGAATAATCAGAGTAGATCGACTCCCCTAAGAAATGACAAAGGATGTCAAATGTCAGAAGGTATCTTTCACAAATAAATGGCTGAAATGTCAGAAATAAAATTCAGAATATGGATAGCAAATAAAAGAATAGAATGGAAGAAAAGATGGAAATAGAAATCCAAATGAGTTGTTCAAAAGTTGTCTCAAAAAATGAGTTGTGCAAAAGTTGCCTCAAGAAATTCAAAGACAAGATCACCAAGGATATGGATATAATGTGAAAAGAGATAGCAGAACTCAAGGAAATGAAAAAGATACTCAAGGAGCTCTGAAATACAATAGAATCCCTCAGTAATAGATTTGAGTGGCAGAAGAAAGGATCTCTGAAATTGAAGACAAAGCTTTTGAATGCTCCCAAACACTCAAAGATGCAGAGAAATGGAGAGCAAAAACTGAAGGTTCCCTAAGAGAATTGTGGGAACACTCCAAAAGATCAAGCGTTCATCTTATAGGAATTCCTGAAGAAGAAAAGGATGATCCTAAAGGCACAGATGTTCTCCTCCAGTATATTATGGAGGAGAATTTCCCAAATATTGTAAGAGATACATAAATTCAGATAGTAGACAGCTTCAGAAGCCCAACAAGACTCAATTCAAATAAAACATCTCCCAGACACATTATAATTAACTTTGCCAAAGTTAATATGAAGTAGAAAATTCTGCAAGCAGCCAGGTGTAAGAAAAGTATTACCTTCAAGGGAAGAATAGAATAAATACAGATCTCTCAGCCAGAACCTTTCAAACTGGAAGAGGATGGTCACCAAACTTCAATCTCCTAAAACAAAACAATTTTCATCCCAGAATCCCGTATCCAGCTAAACTGAGTTTCATTAGTGATGTAGAAATCAAATTCTTTACTGACATTCAAATGTGGAAGAAATTTGCCATAACTAAACCAGCTCTCTAGGATATTCTCAGACCCATCCTCCATAATTATCAGCACAATGGTCTACCACCAAAGTAAACTGACCCAGAAATTTTTGAACAAAATCTAACTTACACAATGGTAAAAGGATTAAAAATTTCCACTGGAAATTTGAAAAATGTGACACCCAAAACATTACCATACTTATCAATTCTCTCAATTCATGTGAATGGCTTAAATTGTCATCAAAAGAGGCACAGGTTAGCTGATTGGATACAAAAACTCAGTCCAGATATCTATTGAATACAAGAGTCTCAATGTACCTTACAAGATAAAAAAAAAAAAAAAAGACTCAGGGTAAAGGGATGGACATGTACAATACAGGCAAATGGAAATTAGACAAAAGCAGGGGTTGCAATTTTATTAGCAGGTACAATGGTTTTTAACCAACAAAGATAAACAAAGATAAGGATGGATACTACATATTTGTCAAGGGTTACATTCAACATAAGGAGATTTCAATAATTAACATTTATGCACCTTACCAGAATTCTCCTCAATTTATAAAGCAAACCCTAACAGATATGGACAATTTGATATCTTCCTGCAGTATAATAGCTGGAGATTTTAACATCCCTTTGACAGTTTTGGATAGATCCTCCAAGAAGAAAATAAAGAGATAATGGACGTAACTTGATCCTAGAAAAAAAGGACTTAACAGACATCTACAGAACATTTCATCCTAACAAAACTGAATACACATTCTTCTTATCAGCCCACGAATCACCCTTCAAAATTGAGCATATCTTAGGACACAAGTCCAACCTCAGCAAATTTAAAAGAATAGAAATTATTCCTCATATCTTCTGGAACCATCATGGAGTAAAAGTTGAACTCAACAGCAACAGGAATCTGCATACTCAAACAAAGTCATGGAAATTAAATAACTGTATGCTGAATGATAGCTTGGTCAAAGATGAGATTAAGAAGAAAAGCACCAAAGCCTTGGAAGAAAATGATAATGAAGACAAAAATTATCAAAACATTGGAGATAGTACAACACAAAGACAGTCATAAGAGGCAAATTTATAGTATTGGAAGCCTTCATCAGAGAAGAAGTCAAACATTTAATGAGTCATCTCAAGCAACTGGACAAGGAAGAACATTTTAACCCCAAACTCAGCAGAAGAAAAGAAATAACCAAAAATTAGAGAAGAATTAAATTAAATTGAAAACAAAAGAATTATTCAGACAATCAAGTAATCAAAAAGCTGGGTTTTTGAAAAGATTAATAAAATTGATAAACCTTTGGCTAACCTAACCAGAAGCAGAAAAGTAACATCTCTTTCAATCAGAAATGATAAAGGAGAAATAATAACAGATACCTGAGAAATTAAAAAAATCCTTAATGATTACTACAAAAAATTCTCTTCTGATAAATATGTAAAACTGGAGGAAATGGTCCAACACCTGAAAGCATGGTACCTTCCTAGACTCAGCCAGAAAGAGTTAGAAATTTTGAATAGACCTATATTAAGCACTTAAATAGCATTAACAATACAAAATATCCCAAAAAAGAAATTATGGGACCAGATGGCTTCACACCAGAATTCTACCAAACCTTTAAAAAGAAACTAGAATCTATATTACTTAACCTTTTCTAACATAAAGAATAAAGAATACTTCCCAACACATTCTATGAAGCCAATATGACCCTGACCCCCAAACCAGAAATGACCCAACAAAGAAAGAAAACTATAGACTAATATCATTAATATTGATGCCAAAATATTCAATAAGAACCTAGCAAACAGAATTTAACAACAGGTCAAAAAATTATGCACCATACATCACATAAACAAAATAAAATCAAAGACCATATGATTAACTCAATTGGTGCAGAAAAAGCTTTTCAGACTATCCAGCATCCTTTCATGATCAGAACATTTAAGAAAACAGGGTTAGACAGGTCATTTCTTAAACTGATAGAGTTCATCTACAGCAAACCCACAGCCAATATCATATTGAATGGAGTAAAATTGCAAACATTTCCACGCAGATCAGGAACTAGGCAAGGATGCCCATTGTCTCCACTGCTATTCAATGGAAGTCTTAGCCATTGCAATCAGGCAAGAGAAGGTGATCAAGTGTATCCATATGGGGTCAGAGGAGATCAAACTCTAATTCTTTGCAGATGATATGATCCTATACCTGGAAAACCCCAGGGACTCAAGTACAAAACTTTTAAATGTGATCACGGAATACAGCAGTGTCTCAAGATACAAAATCAATACTTACAAATCAGTAGCTTTTACATATACCAACAATAGACAAGCTGAAAATGTAGTCAAGGACTCTATTCCTTTACAATTGTGTCAAAGAAGATGAAAGACCTGGGAATTGACTTAACAAAGGACATGAAAGATGTTTATAAAGAGAATTATGAACCTCTAAGAAATAGCTGAAGATGTTAACAAATGGCAAAACAGGCTCAGCACCCATAGCTCAGTGGTTAGGGCACCAGCCACATACACTGGTGCAGATGGGTTCAAATCCAGCCCAGGTCCACTAAACAACAATGACTACTGCAATAAAAAAAGAGCCAGGCATTGTGGTGGGTGCCTGTAGTCCCATCTACTTGGAAGGCTGATGCAAGAGAATTGCTTAAGTTTGAGGTTGCTGTGAGCTGAGATGCTACAGCACTCTACTGTGGGTAACATAGTGAGACTCTGTATCAAAAAAAAAGAAAAGAAAAGAAAAGAAAAGAAAAGAAAAGAAAAGAAAAGAAAAAGAAAAAACATTCCATGCTCACGGATGGGAAGAATCAACATTGTTAAAATGTCAATACTACTCAAAACAATCTACAGATTTAATGCTATTCCTATTAAAGCACCTTTGTCATACTTTAAATGTCTTGAAAAAATAGTACTTTGTTTTATATGGAATCAGAAAAAAACACGAATAGCCAATACATTACTTAGAAATAAAAACGAATCAGGAAATATCATGTTCCCAGATTTCAGGCTATACTATAAATCTATAGTGTTCAAAACAGCATGGTACTGACACAAAAATAGAGAGGTAGATATGTAGAACAGAATAGAGCACCAAGAGATGAACCAAGCCACTTATCGTCATTTAATCTTTGATCAGTCTATTAAAACCATTCACTGGGGGAAACATTCCCTATTTAACAAATGGTGGTGGGTGAACTGGCTGGTGACTTACAGAAGACTGAAACTGGACCCTCACCCCTCACCACTAACAAAAATCGATTCTCACTGGATGAAAGATTTAAACTTAAAACACGAAACTATAAAAATGCTAGAAGAGAGTGCAGGGAAAACACTTGAAGAAATTGGCCTGGGAGAATATTTTATGAGGAGGACGCCCCGGGCAATTGAAGCAACACCAAAAATATATTACTGGGATCTGATCAAACTAAAAAGCTTCTGTACATCCAAGAGCACAGTAAGTAAAGCAAACAGACAGGCTTCAGAATGGGAGAAGATATTTGCAGGTTATGTTTCTGACAAAGGTCTGATGACTAGAATCCACAGAGAACTCAAACTAATCAGTAAGAAAAGAACAAATAGCCCCATTTCTTTGTGGGCAAAAGACTTGAACAGAAACTTCTCTAAAGAGACAGGTGCATGGCTTACAAACACATGAAAAGATGCTCACCATCTTTAATCATTGGAGAAATGCAAATCAAGACCACTTTGATATATCATCTAACTTCAATAAGATTAGCTCACATCACAACATACCCAAACTACAGACGTTGGCTTGGATGTGGAGAGAAGGGAACACTTCTGCACTGCCAGTAGGAATGCAAGCTAATATGTCCTTTTTGGAAAGAAGTTTGAAGAATACTCAGGGAACTAAAAGTAGACCTGCTGTTCAATCCTGCAATTCCTTTACTAGGTATATACCCACATGACCAAAGATCATTTTATAACAAACACATTTGTATCAGAATGTTTATTGCAGCCCAATTCATAATTGCCAAGACATGGAATCAGCCCAAGTACCCATCAACCCATGAATGAATTAACAAATTGTGGTACATGTATACCATGGAATACTATGCAGCCATAGAAAGATGGAGACTTTACATCTTTTATGTTTACCTGGATGGAACTGGAACATATTTTTCTTAGTAAAGTATCCCAAAAATGGATGAAAAAGTATACAATGCACTCAATACTATTATGAAACCAATATATAATGACCTACACATTCATACAAATAATAACACACAACTGTAGTCCAGAAAGGAGGAGGGAAGAGGAAGGACAGAGGAGGGGAGGAGGGAGGCTGGGTATTCAGTGGGACCTCACCTAATATGCACAGTGCAATGGTACATTTCAAAACTATTAAGAGTAGAGTATAAATTTCTTACCACAACAAATAAGTATGTGAGTTAGGTGATGGTTATGTTAACCAATTTGATGCAAACATTCCAAATTATATATCAAATCAGCACACTGTACACCATAAATGCATTAACGTACATAGTTATAATTTTTAAAAATAGAAAACCATGAAATAAATTTATTGTGGCTGTATTTTTCTATGAGAACTGTGGAGCATGCTTTTTTGGTGTTTCTATCTAAAAAAGCCACAAATAATTCCTTTATTTTGTACCTTAGATGTTTTTGAACAATGGTAACATGTGAGCTGAGAACTACATTTTTCTTTTTTATTTTTATTTTTATTTTTATTTTTATTGAATCACATCTGTGTACAATAATTCAGTCATGGGGTACAGTGTACGGGCTTCAGATACAATCAGAGATATTTTCATCAACCTGATTGCGATAACATTCAAGAGACTTTCTCATTACTTTGTAAGAACAATTTTGATCCGTATTTAGAAGTTTTCTCCTAACCCTTCAA
>CAUYRH010051628.1:0-23878 GCA_963574655.1 Perodicticus potto
GTTTTTTGTTGTTTTTTTTTCTTTTGAGACAGAGCCTCAAGCTGTCACCCTGGATAGAGTGCTGTGGCATCACAGCTCACAGCAACCTCCAATTCCTGGGCTCAAGCGAGTCTCCTGCCTCCGCCTCCCCAGTAGCTGGGACCACAGGCACCCACCACAGCACCCGGCCATTTTTGGTTGCAGGCGTCATTGTTGTTCGGCAGGCCCGGGCTGGATTCGAACCTGCCAGCTCAGGTGTACGTGGCTGGCACCTTAGCCCGTTGAGCCACAGGTACCAAGCCAGAAAGTTTTGTTTCTTGATATGAAATGTCATTTGTATTTTTTCTTTTACCTTCTACTATCTTTTTTTTTTTTTTTGAGACAGCATCTCATGATGTTGCCCTAGGCTAGAGTACCATGAAGTCAACCTACCTTACAGCAATCTCAAACTCTTGGGCTTAAGCGACTCTCTTGCCTCAGCCTCCCAAGTAGCCGGAACTACAGGATCCTGCCACAATGCCCAACTATTTTTTTTTTTTTTTGTAGAGACAGGGTCTTGCTCTTGCTCAAGCTGGTCTTGAACCAGTGAGCTCAGGCAATCCACACGCCTTGGACTCCCAGAGTGCTAGGATTACAGGTGTAAGCCACCATGCCCGGTCTCCCTGGATTTTTTTTTTTTTTATAATTTCTTGTTCCCCATCCCTAACTCCACTTGATAAATTAAGGGGCAGAACTGTTTTTTAATTTTGCTGGAATAGAGGAATAGCTATATATCCTCTGGCCTATAGAAGTGATTGAATTATAAACCACGATATGGTTTATAATTCTACAGGTAGTCTCATACTCATGATTTTTTTTTTTTTGAGACAGAGCCTCAAGCTGTTGCCCTGGGTAGAATGCTGTGGCATTACAGCTCACAGCAACCTCCAACTCCTGGGCTCAAAGGAGTCTCCTGCCTCCGCCTCCCAAGTAGCTGGGACTACAGGTGCCCGACACAATGCCCGGCTATTTTTTGGTTGCGGCCATCGTTGTTTGGCGGGCCCAGGCTGGATTCGAACACGCCAGCTCAGGTGTATGTGGCTGGCGCCTTAGCCGCTTGAGCCACAGGCACTGAGCCCATACTCATAATTTTTAAGTTGAATTTACTATTTTGAGCTACCTTATTGGCCACCAAGAAGATGGGGTTTATTTCAGGCATTTGATTAGTTTGGCTGGATGGGTTGGGGAACTGGTCTTGAATTTTTCAGCCTGAATGTCTGAAACAGAGATGTTTAGGTGCAGTGGCATCTGCCCTGGGTATCAGGAGGAAGGTCTAAGCAGGCCTGGGTGATAGAGTGAGGATACTGTCTTTAGGTCTTTCTCTTTTTCAGCTGCTGCTTCAGTGCCGTTTAGGGCTTCTAGGCCTTTCCTGGTCATAGTTCTCAGAAAGTCCCTTTGCTGATGCTACCCTCATCAGGTTTCTAGATATGTTAATAATAGATAACAGGCTTGGTGCCTGTAACTCAAGTGGCTAAGGTGCCAGCCACATACACCAGAGCTGAGGGGTTTGAATCGAGCCCAGGCCTGCTAAACAACAATGACAACTACAACCAAAAAATGGCCGGGCATTGTGGCAGAAGCCTGTAGTCTCAGCTACTTGGGAGGCTGAAGCAAGAGAATCGCTTAAGCCCAGGAGTTGGAGATTGCTGTAAGCTGTGATGCCACAGCACTCTACCCAGGGCGACAGCTTGAGGCTCTGTCTCAAAAAAAATAATAATAATAGACAACAGTGGGAGAAGGGCCAGGATAATTTCAGAAATAGGAATAACCAAACCTGCTGACCAGTTTCTGTGCTTGGGACCCTGTTTGTCTGCTCCCTCCTCTACCTAATGAGAGTCTTACAGTGGACATGACTTTTAAGCTCTCTTTGGAGCCATACTAACTTCATGAAAATCTGTTATATAAGCCTGGAGTATAAAAGAGGAATGGGGAATGTGAAGGGGAAGCTTGGAAAAATGAGGAGAAAATGATGTTGAGAAGTAGAAATGGGGACTGCAAGATAATGTGAGACAAGATCTCATATTAAGTCAAATTTAAAATCAGCACATGGCCATGTGTCGTGCCTCACGCCCATAATCCTAGCACTCTGGGAAACCAAGGCAGGTAGATCGCCTGAGCTCAGGAGTTTGAGACTAACCTTAGCACTAGTGAGACCCTACCAAAAATAGTAAAACTATCCAAGCGTTATGGTGGACACCTGTACTCGCAGCTACTCAAGAGGCTGAGGCAAGAGGATTTCTTGAGCCCCAGAGTTTGAGATTGCTGTGAGCTATGATGCCATAGCACTCTATCCAGGATGACAGAGCGAGATTGTCTCAAAAATAATAATAAAATAAAATCAGCACAGTTTGAATTGTGATGCCCCCTAGCCTTCCTATTCCTCATGCATGACCTCTTAATACCTCCTCTCCCTTAATATTTCTCTTCCTCTATCAAAACCTGCTCTCAGTACAGAGTAGAGAGAGGTCAACCCAACCTAGGTATAAATTATTGCAACTATTGAAGGGCGCCTGTAACTCAAAGGAGTAGGGCGCCTGCCCCATATACTGGAGGTGGTGGGTTCAAACCTGGCCCCGGCCCAAAACTGCAAAAAAAAAAAAATTATTGCAACTATTAAGCCTTAAAATATTATCAGTTGCAATAATTTAAAACTTTTACTGTAAAATATAACACAGATAATAGAGAACTACCTATAGGCTTGGCGCCTGTAGCTTAAGCAGCTAAGGTGCCAGACACACACACCAGAGCTGGGGAGTTCAAATCCAGCCCAGGCCTGCCAAACAACAATGACAACTACAACCAAAAAATAGCCTGGCATTGTGGCAGGCGCCTGTAGTCCCAGCTACTTGGGAGGCTGAGGCAAGAGAATTGCTTAAGCCCAGGAGTTGGAGGTTGCTGTGAGCTGTAATGCCACAGCACTCTACCCAGGGCGACAGCTTGAGGCTCTGTCTCAAAAAAGAAAAAAAAAAGAAAGAAAACTACTTATAGAAAATATGTAACTTGGCTGGGTGCCCTTAGCACAGTGGTTATGGTGCAGCCATATACACTGAGGCTGGCAGGTTCGAACCCAGCACTGGCCAGCTAACCAATAATGACAACTACAACAAAAAAAATAACCAGGCATTGTGGCGGGCGCCTATAATCCCAGCTACTTGGAAGGCTGAGGCAAGAGAATCACTTAAGCCCAAGAGTTTGAGTTTGCTGTGAGCTGTGATGCCACAGCACTCTACCGAGGGCAACATAGTGAGATTCTGTCTCAAAAAAAAAAAATGTAACTTAATAAATTATAAAATTAAGACCCTTGTTAGCACTCAGGACTAGAAAGAGAACTTGGCCAGCTGTGTGCCCATCATTCACAATTCCTTCCTCTTCCCCAGAGTAACCACTATCCTAATTTTTATGATAATTGCTTAGGAGGATTTTATTTTAATGGGACTAAAAAGGTTTAGCTATAAATAATTACTAATGATATTTATAGAATCTTGGGCAGGTGAGAAGTGTTTGGGGGAATCATGACAGGCAGCTGGATCTCAGCATACTTCAAGTCACAGCATTTCATACAGTTAGTTCCCTCTGTGCCTATGGTTAAGATATACCTTGCTGAAAAAAGATCCCACAGAAATCCACGTACAGAGCTATGCCCCATGCCCTAAGCTGCCTACTGTCATCTACTGGTCCAGAAAGAGTCATACTTCACACTCTTCCCAAGGCAGAGCAACAGTAGATCCCAGGTCACAGTGCTTGGGAGTGTGTAAGGGACTGGTTGTCTCTGCTACTGATACATGCAAGTCCAAGGCATTGCTTAAGAGTTCCCTGGGCCTTGTTTTCTCACTGTGAGTAGGGTCATAAAAAAGCCAATTACAATCCCCTATTTCTGGCTGAGCACTATGGCTCACACCTATAATCCTAACACTCTGCTAGGCTGAGGCAGGTGGGTTGCCTGAGCTCAGGAATTTAAGACCAGCCTGACCAACAGTGAGACCCTGTCTCTACTAAAAATAGAAAAAAACTATCCAGGTGTTGTGGCAGGTGTCCGTAGTCCCAACTACTTGGGAGGCAGAGGCAAGGGGATCTCTTGAGCCCAAGAGTTTGAGGTTGCTGTGAGCACTCTACCAAGGACAACAGAGTGAGACTCTGTCCCTCCTCCCCCCAAAAGACAGAAAACCAATCCCCTATTCCTCTCCTAATTTGAACCAGTTGATTTCTGTTTCAGCGGCCTATTAATTCACCCTTGTAAGGCGCTCATTACCTTCCTTTCCTAGTGAGTGTCTTTCCAGTCCTGTGTTCTCTCTTTGCTCTCGATTCTTAACACATCATGGGTCTGCTTCATCTCTACCACACCTTTATAAACATGCATATATATGTCCTGGTACACTGGATGTGCAGAACAAATGCTTTCAGAAGGAATGAATAGATATTAAAAAAAGGAACGAATGAATTATTTCACACATTCATACATGCATCCTTTCAATATTTAGCATATGCGTAAAATACACATACATACTAACCAACATGCATCCTTTTAATATTTAGCAAGTGCGCAAAATATACATACATACTAACCAACCTATCCCTCTAGGCACTAAGATTATTTTTCTACTCACTTCCCTTTCTCATCTTCCTCCTTTCCCATCCTATTTCTCCCTTTTCTGTGTGACAGAGCCAGACAATGCCCTGCAAGGCAGGATGTAGGACACAGGAACAGGCAGGTGGAAATAAACACTATGGAAGGGAGCCATATAAAATAAGGACAAAGACAGCTGGATTATATGTAGAGACAGACCAGAATGAAAAACCAGGATTCACAGAGCACTGAAGCTCAGACACTCCTTGGGTTTCACTTTGAGAGCTACTGTGGAATTAAGGTCAATGAGGGCTGGCGTCAAGATGAAGGGCAGCAAGGCTCCACCCCCCTGGTTCCCTTATGCCTTTTCTCCCCATCCCAGCCCCCACTACTCCCTCACATTGACCAGTGTCCTGGGCCTTTAAGAGGTGGATGGGCTGGACTAAGGAGAGAGCTCATACCTCTATCCACCCCACTCCTTCCCTCTGGCTGTAACTCTGCCAGTCACAGCCGCAAACTGCAGTAGAAGAGGGGAGGAAACAAGCAAGTGCAGTGCAAGAGGAGCAAAGGAGAAAAGGAGCCAGGCTGAACTTCTTCATCATCACAGAGCTCAGAAGGCAAGGCTCACAAACACAGGACTACAATTCTGCTATCCCGCCCACGGTAAGGGCCTGGAGGCTCTGGCCAGCCTCTGCTCCAAGCTCTGTATTGCCTGAATCCCTAATTCTGCCCTCCAGATACTTGTCCACCCTGATTAAATTGCACCCTGGACTCTTACCTACCCCAACAGCTCTACAGGGATCTGACCTACTGGTTCTCTCTAGCTTATCCTCTGTGATTCTTACAGTTTCCCTCCTTCTCTAGCTTATCCTCTGTGATTCTTACAGTTTCCCTCCTGCCTGTATCAGTTACCTCATATATGAGAACCTCTTAGCTATGTAAGATCAGCAGTGCTCATCCTAGCCAACCTCAGAGGTGAGCCACACCCCTAATAAGGAAAGAGAAAGAATTGGAATAGCCACTCTTTAGCATAGATTTATTTTTCCCCCTGTTGGAAAATATGAGACAGAGAGATAGACAGAGGTGGGTAGGTAGATGGGAAGAGGGAGAAGTAAGTAAAGGGGCAGAGAAAGAGGGAGAAATAGAGAAACAGAGGAAGAAGAAGGAAGGAAGAGAAGAATGAAGAGTGGAAGGAAGGAGGGAATGGAGGGTGGAAGGGACAGAAGGAGGCTTGGCATAGGTTTATTAACAGATTATTGAGGTTTGCAAACTGAGAGTTGGCCAAGACCCATGGGAAGTCAGAAACCCTAGGTAACAGGCAAATGACTATGTGACTTCCTTAGAAAGAGTGAGGGGTTGAGTATTATGCCTTGTTCTTTGCCTGCTCAATGGGTCAGAGGGTGCCGTACTGGAAAGAACACTTGTTTCTAGTCTTCCTTCTGTCATTAGCTAGCTAGTGTACTTTTGAACCACAACTTCCTGATGTGTGATAGGAGAGAGTTTAGGGTTTCCCAGACTTGCATGTGTATCAGATGTGCTTATTTTATTTATTTATAGATAGTGTCTCACTCTGTCACCTGGATAGAGTTCTGTAGTGTCACAGCTCACAGCAACCTCAAATTCTTGAGCTCAAGAGATCCTCTTGCTTCAGCCTTCCCAGTAGCTGGGACTACAGGCACCCACCACAACATATGGCTAGTTTTTCTTTCTTTCTTTCTTTTTTTTAGTAGAGATGGGGTCTTGCTTTTGCACAGGCTGGTCTCCTCAGCTCAGTTGATCCACCCACCTCAGCCTCCCAGAGCGCTAGGATTATAGGCTTGAGCCATTGCTCCCGGCCCCAGATGTGCTTGTTAAATATATTCCTTTTTCTTTCTTTTTATTTATTTATTTTTTTGAGACAGAGTCTCACTATGTTGCCCTCAGTAGAGTGCAATGGTGTCACAGCTCACAGCAATCCAAACTCTTGGGCTGAAGCAATTCTCTTGCCTCAGCCCCCAGAGTAGCTGGGACTACAGGTGCCCACCACAATGCCCGGCTATTTTTTTGTTGCAGTTGTCATTGTTGTTTAACTGGCCTGGGCCAGGTTCAAACCCGCCAGCCTCAGTGTATATGGCTGGTGCCGTAACCACTGTGCTACGGGCACTGAGCCGTTAAATATATTCTTGAAACCCATTCTTAGAAATTCTAATCTGGTAGATTTGGGGTAGTGCTAAGGAATCCACATTTTAAGAGACTCTTGAGGGGTTACTGATGTAGTTGGGAACCTCTGGATAGTGTTATAGTAGAACTTTCAAGCTCTAACATTCTAAGGGCTATGACCTGGACCAGAGCCATTCTGTCCTCTCTATATGAATCAGGTTAGGCATAATACTACTCCTAACCAAGGGAATAGGCAAAATGATAATCTTCCTTCCTGCTCATCAGAGAGACCTCAGACATCATGATTCTCACTTTAATGTCATTGGCGCTATTGATGACTCTGCCAAAGTCCATCACTAGGTAACATGAAGCTACTTGGAAACTGAGGATGAAATTTGCAGCCCTGGGCTACTTCCCACCTGATTTTGTGTTTTCCCACCTGTATTAGAGAAGTAATTATCTATATCCTTGAAGATCTCATATATGTGTCTAGAAGTTAATACTTAAGACCCAAGCTTTCTTAATCTCAGACATCATCATCAGTGCCCCTGCCAGTCCCTCCACTCCTAAACTCTTTGTTCCTTCCCTCCTTACTACACCAGTAACAGCTGTGACCATTCTTCCCAGCCCTCCTCAGACACCACAGGAAACACCAAGACTTAGAACACCTACATCCTAGCTCGCATTCTCTGGGCAGTTTGTTTGGTCAATCTCCTAGGATACTGCAGAGGGACATGCTAATAAGTATCTAAACCCATGTGTTCTCCTCCTAGACCACAATCTCAAAATACTCAAAGGGGATGAGAATCAGAGACATTGGGTATTAGTGGAGACAAAAGAGGGAACTGACAGGAAGAGATGTTGGGTAGAATGGACTAGGGGGCTCGGCGCCTGTAGTTCAGAGGCTAGGGTGCCAGCCACCTACACCAGCTGAGGGGTTTGAATCCAGCCTGGGCCTGCAAAACAAAAGTTACAACTACAACCAAAAAATGGCCGGGCATTGTGGTGGGTGCCTTGGGAGGCTACTTGGGAGGCTGAGGCAAGAGAATCGCTTGAGCCCAGGAGTTGGAGGTTGCTGTGAGCTATAATGCCACAGGCATTCTACCGAGGGTGACATAGTGAGACTCTATCTCAAAAAAAAAAAGAAAAGAAAAGAAAGGACAAGGGGAAGGATGAGAAGAGGAAAGGCTGACTTACGTGAGCAAATAAGAAAACAGAGAAAGAGAATAGAGAGAGAGAAGAAGAATCTGGGGAAAAAAAAAAGGACTGAGCCAGGCATAGGTCGAGGGAAGGAAACAAAATAAGAAAAAGTTGGGACTTGGCAACTGTGGCTCAACGGGACTAAGGCGCCAGTCACGTACACCTGAGCTGGCGGGTTCGAATCTAGCCCGGGCCCGCCAAACAACAATGACGGCTGCAACCAAAAAATGGCCGGGCGTTGTGGCAGGCGCCTGTAGTCCCAGCTACTTGGGAGGCAGAGGCCGGAGACTCACTTGAGCCCAGGAATTGGAGGTTGCTGTGAGCAGTGAGGCCACAGCACTCTATCCAGGGTGACAGCTTGAGGCTCTGTCTCAAACAAACAAACAAAAAAAATGGAGTCTTTACATCCTTTGTATTAACCTGGATGGAAGTGGAACACATTATTCTTAGTAAAGTATTATAAGAATGGAGAAGCAATAATCCCATGTACTCAATTCTGAATGAGGACAATGACCTAGTATATGGTAGGGGGTGGAGGAAGGGGAGAGCAGAGAGAGGTAAGAAGAGAGGGAGGTGGGGGAAAGGGAGAGCAGAGAGATGGAAGGAGGGAGGGGGTGGGGGAAGGCTAGAGCAGAGAAGAGAAAGAAGGGAGGGGTGGTGGAAGAGAGGAGCAGAGAGAGGGAAGGAGGGGGATGGTCAATGTGTGTGACACATCTTTTGGGAGGGACACACAATTATAAGAGGGATGTTACCTAACAAATGCAATCAATGTAACCTGGTTCTTTGTACACTCAATGAATCCCCAACAATAAAAAATGAAGTGCACATGAACATACAATAATAATAAATCTTGTTACCTATCTATTTTGCAAAAATTAAAAAAGACAATGTTGGATAGGATATTAGAAAGAAAACCACTTAGAGATAATGTAAAGTGGCTAAATATCATTAGAAGGCAACTGGCAAATAATATAAAATGTAAATAAGTTTATAGAACAATCTGTATAATGTGAACAATATTTATAATGTTTAAACTATATATCTGTATATACATATCAAGTGTATGTAAATATAAATGAACACATACATGTACATTGGTAAATGAATAAAAATGGATCTGGGAGGATATATGCCAAAGCATTCACATTTTTATCTCTGGATAAGGAAAGGGGTATTGTAGAGAAAGAATGAAAAACAGGAAATATCACTTTTATCTTTCATATACATGTAGGTGTTTACATTTTTATAATGAACATGTTTTCATGTAGGAGAAAGTAATTACAATAAGTACATTACTTTAAAAATTAGTGGCTTATTCTAACATTCAGAGATAAATTTATAGCTGTAAATATCTTAGTAAGCAAAAACAGGGTAAAAATGAAATAAGCTAAAATTTAACACAAGTAGTTGTGAAAAATCACAAGGAAATAAGAAATCAACATGTACAAGAGAAAGGAATTAAGATTAATTAAAAACAGAAATTAGTAAATTCAAATGAAGAAAATAGAATTCCTAAATCAATCAAGGAATTGCTAAGTAAATTAAAGTCAACCAGGCAAATAAACTTCTGACTGGTCTTATGAGGAAAAAAACTGAAATCACAAAATTATACAACTAAATAAGGATAAAATCATAAGAAGTGACATAACAATAAGTTAAAATACTAGATCTTATAGTAATTGGTAAAATATTAATGCATTTGATTCATATGTTGCATCTACAAATACATTTTATCCAGTTTCTTAGAATTCTTGTACTCAGACCAGTCGTCTTTTGCCTTAATACATTTAAAGTTTTTTTTTTTTTGAGGCAGAGCCTCAAGCTGTCACCCTGGATAGAGTGCCGTGGCATCACAGCTCACAGCAACCTCCAATTCCTGGGCTCAAGCGAGTCTCCTGTCTCCGCCTCCCAAGTAGCTGGGACTACAGGCGCACGCCACAACGCCCGGCCATTTTTTGGTTGCAGCCGTTATTGTTGTTTGGCGGGCCTGGGCTGGATCTGAACCTGCCAGCTCAGGTGTACGTGGCTGGCGCCTTAGCCCGTTGAGCCACAGGCACTGAGCCAATACTTTTAAAGTTTTGATTTCATATAGACTTTTTAAGCATAAAGTTATTTGATTATATAAATGCTCAGAATTACATGTCATTCTTATAAAAACTTCTCTGCACAAATAGATATTTTAATTACGCATTACAGACATTCTAAGCTTAATTTTGAAGAAATGAAGTAAATAAATGCTCAGAAATGCAGGCATCTTTCTAAGCAGTCCCTACCTTTCTGGTACTTAAAAAGTCATATTTATAAACTAACAAGCCTGCTGGATGAGTCACTAAAGCCATATGGAAAAACTAAACCCATTTGTTTTCTGGGTAAATAATTTATATAAAGAAGTTATAAAATGATATACATGTTGATGCTAATAAGTTTGAAAACTGCAATGACAGAGATATTTGTCTATTTATATATACTTAAGGATCAATACAGTGCCTATTGCTGTTTAAGGAACAAGTGATATTCTCTCCATTTCTGGGCAACATAGGGCTGCAGCATCATTAGGACTAAAGAGCATCCACCTTCACTAGCCTCTCCAGGGTGTGCATCCCTGAGAACACCAGGAGGCAGTAGTGGATGGAGTAAGGACAATAGTAGCTGTCATACGTGGTGATGTGGCACCCTTAGAAGTTTGAGGGATATAGGTATTCTGATCAATAAGAAGGCTGAGGAGCATAGGGAATCTCAGAAATAACTGGGGAGACGTGAAAGTGTGCAAAGGCAGGTGGAGACTGAAGTTCTACCTTTTGGCAGGTTGGAGCTACAAATCAAAGCAATAGAAGTGTTACTAGGATTGTGTTTGTACTCACAAACTACTTAGGTCTAAAGAAACTTGAGTTACTTAAGCACAAATGAAAGCTAAAAAATTACAAAGGAAATGATTGATATAATTGATTACATAAAAACTAAACACTTTTGTCTGCCAGGAAAATGACAAGTGGAAAAATATTTGTAACATAAGTGACAAAAGTTAATATCTTTAATATGCAAAGAACTTTTATGTCGATGAGAAAAAGACAAATATCCTCATATAAAAATTAGTAAAAACTAATGCAAACTATAAACAATAAAGTGATTCAAGGTGCAAATAAACATGACAAACGCTCAATCTCTATAAAACTCAGAGAAATGCAAATTGAAGCAATGATGGCATATTTGTGGTCTATCAAATATGTTTTTAAATTGCTTTTTATTGAAGTATACTAGATATATAGAAAAGAGAACATATCAAAAGTGTACAGCTAGGGCAGTGCCTGTTGCTCAAAGGAGTAGGGCACCAGCCCCATCTACCAGAGGTGGTGGGTTCAAACCCGGCCCCAGCCAAAAACTGCAAAAAAAAAAAGTGTACAGCTAGCTAAATTTTCATCAGCTAAAGCTATCCCTACAGCTAGTATACAGATTGAGAAACAGAACATTACCTGCATCCCAAAATTTCTCTCTTATTCCCTGCTAGTCACAACCTCCCAACCCCTGTCCAAGGGTAACCACTACATGACTTCTAACAGCACACGTTTGCCCATTTTTAGCTTTCATATAAACTAAATCATATGCTACACATTCTTTTGTCAGCCTTCTTTAGTTCGGATTACTTTTGTGAAGCTCACCTTATGTTGTAGAGTGCAGTCATGGATCATTCATTCTTGTTGCTATGTTAAATAATGCATTATGGGTATTCTAAAATTCATCCATTCTACTGTCAACGGGTGTTGGTTTCCATTGTGCTACTGCTATGAATAGTATGCCCTTAAACATTTTAGTACATGTCTTTTGGTGCCTCTGAGTACACATTTCTGTTGAATACATATATATATTTAAACTAAAATTGGTGTGTCATACTGTATGTGTTTTTTCAAGATTAATAGGGACTGCCAAATATTTGCCCCAAAGGTTTGTCCCATTGTATGAGAGTTCCAAGTGCTCCAAATCCTCATGAACACTGGTGTTGTCCATCATTTTGTATTATAGCTATTCTAATGTGTATGCAGTACTATTTCATTTTGGGTTTTATTTGCATTTCCTTAAGTATAATGAAGCTAAACACCTTTTTATGTTTATTGATCATAGATATGTTTATTTATAAAGTATCTGTTCAAGTCCTGTGTCCATTTTCTCTTAGGCTGTATATCTTTGTCTTATTGATTAGCAGATGTTCTTTATCTAGTCTGAATAAGGGTCTATTGCCAGATATTCATCATAAATATCTCCTACTCTTAAGATTGCCTTTTCTCTTTCTATTAATGAACAGAAGTCAATAATTATAATATATTTCTTTAAAAATGTTTTTTAGGTTGGTACTTTACTAGTCATTTAAATAATGCAAAGTAGCAAACATATTTGCCTATGTTTTTCTCAAAAAGTTTTATGGGTTAATTATTGTCAAAGATTTTTTTTTTTTTGAGACAGAGTCTCACTTTGTTACCCTCAATAAAGTGCTATGGCATTATAGCTCACAGCAATCTCAAACTCTTTGGCTCAAGTGATTCTCTTGCCTCAGCCTCCCAAGTAGCTGGGATTACAGGCACCCACGACGGCACCCAGCTATTTTTAGAGATGGAATCTCGCTCTAGCTCAGGCTGGTTTCAAACTCCTGAGTTCAAGAAATCCACCCTCCTCAGCCTTCCAGAGTGCTAGGATTATAGGCATGAACCACTACACCCACCCTATTGGCAAAAATTTTTTATTTTTTATTTTATTTTTTTTCTTTTTTTTGGCAAAAATTTTTTAAATATAATTCAATATTAGCAACTGTCTAGAAAAATGGATAGACACAATGCTAAATAACAATGTAAATTATTAGAAACTGATGTTTAATTTGGCAAACTTAAAATTTTTGGTCATTTATGTACTTAATCTAGTAATTCAACAATCAAGAATTCATCCTGGCTCGGCGCCTGTGGCTCAGCGGGCTAAGGCACCAGCCACATACACCTGAGCTGGTGGGTTCGAATCCAACTCGGGCCTGCCTAACAACAATGACGGCTGCAACCAAAAAATGGCTGGGCGTTGTGGCGGGTGCCTGTAGTCCCAGCTACTTGGGAGGCAGAGGCAGGAGACTCACTTGAGTCCAGGAATTGGAGGTTGCTGTGAGCTGTGATGTCACGGCACTCTGTCCAGGGTGACAGCTTGAGGCTCTGTCTCAAAAAAAAAAAAAAAGAATTCATCCTAAGGCAATAATGAGGGTGACACAAAAGGATTTATACACAAAGATGTTTAGTATTACATTTTTAATAACAGCACAAAATAAATAAAACTACAAAAAAAATTAATGACCTTCAAGAAATGATTAAATGAATGTGTAATAGTCACAATCTGGAACACTATACACTGTTTCAAAATAATCAAAAACTCTCTATGTATTGATAAGAATAGACCCCTAAAACATACTGATGAGGAAAAATGCAAGATGCAAAATTACATATATGTATGACATAATGTATAAGGTAAAAACACCAACTCAAGTAACAAAAAACATTAACCCTAAATAAAAACATTAGTAAATTCAATTCCATTAAAAATAACAAATTACATTTCTCAAAAGAGTGAAATCTGAAGATTCAGAACAGGAGAATGTATTTGCAACTCATCTAAACTGACAAAGGGCTGGTATTCAGAATACATAAGGAATTAAAAATCAATAGGAAAAAAAAATAGGCAACGTAATAGGAAAAAAATGTTTGAACAGGTATCTCTTTAAAATGGTAAATTCAAATGGCCAATAAACATATTAATAGGTGCTCATCTTCATTAATAATCAGGAAAATGTAAATTAAAATCACAAAAACTACCACTACACACCCATCAGATAGGAAAAGCTCAAAGGATACAACAGCACCCAACACTGTTGGAGAGGATGTAGAATAGAACTTCTCACATGTTGGGAATGGGAGTGTAAACTGGTACAAACATTTTAAAAAACATTTTAGCATTATCTAATAGAGTTAGAGAGATGCATACCCAATGACTCAATATTTCTACTCCTAGATTTATAACCTAGAGAAACTCATGCACATGTGTACCAAGACACATATAAAAATAAAAAGTTTGTACTAACATTATTTGTGACTGTCCACCAAATTGAAAACAATCCAAATGTCTTTCAACTATAGAATGGATAAACAAGCAGTTGTATATTCATGCAGTGGGATACTATCCTACACTGTGAGGAAAATGAGAAAAGGATAGCTGTAGGCAAAAATATAGATTAATCTCACAAAGGAGAATGTGAAAGGATCAAAGAATAAAAGAATATATTACATACAGCATAATTCTATCTCCACAAGGTTAAAAAACAAGCAAAAAACCTACAACATTTAGAGATATATACTCAAATAATAAAATTATTTTTTAATAAAATGCAAGGAATAATTGGTGGGACCACACCTACAGTGCATCTTACAAGGGTACATGTGAAATTTACTATGTGTAGAATATAAATGTCTTAACACAATAACTAAGAAAATGCCATGAAGGCTATATTAACCAGTTTGATGAAAACATTTCAAATTGTATATAAACCAGCACATTGTACCCTGTGTTTGCATTAATGTACAAAGCTATGATTTAATAAAAAAAAAAAAAAAAGAAGGCAAGGAAATTAGTATGATAAAATTTAGGATAGCATTGAATGGATGGTGCAACCAGTGAGAGACCCATAGGAGGCTGGAGTGCTAGCAATGTTCTATTCTTTGACCTGGGTGTAGTACTCCAGGTGCTCATTTTGTAATAATTTGTTATATTGAACATTTACATTCTGTGACTTTTCTTTGAGCTTATGTGACAATAAAAAGTTTAAAAAGTACACACACAAAATCTCAATTGTTATTTCAATGTATGAAATCTGTTTGAAAGGACACTAGTCAAATTAACTATAGGGGAGACTTTGGCGACCTCTGGATAGGAAATGAAGAGGACAGGAGCCAGGGTTTGGGAAGAGGGTAGTCAAAGGGGACTTCAACCTTATCTATAATGTTTTTAATTTAAAAAGTAGGGGTAGGCACAGGAGTTCACACCTATAATACCAGCACTTTGGGAGACCTAGGTGGGAGGATTGCTTGAGGCCAAAAGTAGAGACCACCCTGGGCAACATAGCAAGATCCCAGCTCTACAAAAAGTAAGACAACCTGCCAGGCATGTTGGTGCATGCCTGTAGTCCCAGCTATTTGGGAGGTTGAGGCAGGAGGATCTCTTGAGCCCAGGAGTTCAAGCCTACAGTGAGCCATGATCATGCCACTACACTCCAGCCTCAGAAACAGAGCAAGACTCTGTCTCTTAAAAAAAGAAAAGTATATTATTCATGCACCCATGTATAATTAAAGCTAAATTTTGATGTAAGTATAAAAACAAAAAAAAATTTAAAAAGTATGTTTTATTCTAAAGTTGTTAAATTATATAAAACTATTCACAAAACACATGAAAGTGCATATACATTTATAGGAAAATAAATTGAATTATTAATTTTGTTAATCTCTGGGTCATGGGATTGTGGATGGTCTTAGTTGGGCTCATAAACCAATACCTCAAAATATAGAACTTTGACATGCTGATCTGAAGAAGAAAGCCTCAAGTTCTCTTTGACCTCCCTGCCTCCTCTCAATCCCGTCTCTCCCAAAGCATGAGATGAAGTTGTTCTCTGAATCTTCCTTATCTGCCTACAGTCACATTTACCAAAGAAGAAAACAACTACCTCTGGTTCCTTCCCTCATTTTTCATTAACTGAACTCACATCACAGGAAGAAAAACTGAAGTCTTTCAACACATCTGGCCAGACTTGTCACAAACTATTGTCTGCTCTGAAGGCTCAGCAGATTTTTGTACCAAGGCAGTGTGTGTTCTATAATACCATTGAATTCCCCTAAAAATCATTTACTATCCTCCCTAAAATCATCTATACTTCCACATTTTCCCTTCCCTAAGAAGAAAGTTATAGGGTGTGTAAGTATCTGTATCCTATTGTGTGGTGGGGTAACCACTCTGTGCTTCTCTCCTGTGCATAATAAAACTAATAAACTTTATGCCTTTTTTCTATTAATCTGCCTTTTGTCAGTTGATTTTCAATGAACCTTCAGAGCATGAATTTTAAGTTTTCCTTGGGTCCCTACAGATAATTTTGCTCTTTCTGTATTTTCTGAATATTTTATAGTAAGTATGTAGATACTTCAGTTATAAAAAACCATAAGAATTAATAAGAAAAATAGAAATGGGAAAACGACAAAAATAGACATCACACAAAGGAATAAACTTAAACTCTCATAAAAATATGAAAAAATTCAAATAAGTGAAAATTTGAATTAGAATAAAACATCATTTTTTAACACAGACAGGTAAAGACTTCAAATATTTAGAGTATCCAGTGTTGTCTAGGATATAAGCACAATCTCATATGCTTCCTGGTGGAAGTACAAATGAGAATTGCATAAATATACAAATTAGAGGACTGGTAAAAAGAAATACAGGTGCACATGTGCTATCCCACATCATCCTATTTGAATTAGAAGTCATTTTTAGAAACACTTATAAATATGGGAATACACTAAATATCCAATGTTGCCCCCAATTTGATTGCAGCTTTGAAAAAAACAGAGTATATGTGTATGAGTATAAAAGTGCAAGTTAATGAGTATGTAGAAAATCATCTAGAAGGAAATAGGATATTAACAGGGGTTTTCAATGGGTAATTTTTATTTCTCTCTTTATGATTTTCTGTATCTTTAGATTCTCTTCAATGAATTCATTAGAAATAAGCACAAAATTTTAAATGTTTATAAAATTGGCATTAACACTAACAGTGATCTAATGGTCTGATGATTTCTTTTATAAAAATTACTTCTGACATGCTAACCACTTTCATACCTCTCTCCAGCCAACCCTGTAATTCACACTAGTCTTATCCAGAGTCTCTTCTTTGCTCTGTAAATCTTGCGCTGGCCTTTAGCCAAGAGCAATAAAACCTGACCTGACCTGACCTGCAAGTTCAGTCAGTGGTAACAAAAGGAATTTATATCCTTAGCTCTGCTAAACACTGTCTTTCCTTCCTACCCCAGTCCTTGCTATCATTGAATTGCTGTCACATTACCAAATTATGTTGGGGTTAATGGGCCAACTGTTAAGACACCTATTGATCTTAACATGCCATCCCTGTTAACATTAGAATATTATGAAATATATACATATAGTATATAATAACTTCATACAAATGAAATGCCAGTCTTCATAAATATTAGAAAAGGCACACTTGGTATGGGTCAGCAAACTTCTACATGTCATTACTCATTCCTTTCCCTTGGGGCTGCAAAGCTGAGTTAATCAAGTATAGGTCAGGAACAGGTCATCTACTACTGAAGGCTTGTGAATAGCCATAGAAAATTGGAAATAATAAACACCTTTTGGTATCTCTTTTACTTTGCATAGTGGTGAACACCAGAAACTCTAAATACAGAATTCATCTCATATTTTCAGCACTTATTTCTCATCATGTTTCATACTTGTTTGACTATCAGCTAGAATTCACCAAACACCACTCATTCACAAGTATTTATTAAGTGTCCAAGGTGAAAGGTACAGTTCTAATCATTTATTGTACAATAGTGAACAAACAATATAAATCTTGGCCATCATGGGGACTGTGTTAGAATTGAGGGGGACAAACTATAAACAAAAAAAAAGAGTAAATAAATGATATCCTTTGTTAAATCATGATTAATACTAAGAAAAATAGAAATAAGAAAAAAATAGAAGTGCAGAAAGTAGGGTAGAATTTGCAAGTAGACAAAGAGTGGTCAGGATAAGACTTACTAAGAAGATGACTATGACAGATACATCATGTCCCGATTGTCCCTCAAGGAAAGAGTTGCACAGCTTATAGAAATGGTGATAACTCCTTCAGGGATTGTCTCATCTACAGAAAAGTACCTCATTCAAGGTCAGTCCTGACATAAGAGGGGGAATAAAGGACTGGTGCTTTCAGTCCAATGGGGGACAACTCTGATAGGCCATTTTAGCTCCAGAATTCAATGTAGGACCAGTCAAAGCTGTCATCAAGCCTTTGTCACAGATTAATTTCTCCTTTTGGCCACTCTTGCCTCCCTTCTGCACAAGTTGATCCCAAGAGCTCTCCCTAAGATATACTGCATGCCAAAGATCATCTCAGAGTCTTCTTTCCATGGAACTCAACACACAACAGTGCCATTTGAACAAATGCTTGAAAGAGATGAGACAGTGGAACAAGCCATGCATATATCTGGAAGGAAAGAATTCCAGACAGAGGGCACAGTTCAGTGCAAAGGCCCTGAGTACAGTTCAAAGGCACAGTTTGATGCAAAGGCAGGAGTATGCCTGGGGTGATCAAAGAACAGTAAGAAAGCCAGTGAGATGTGTAATGATTTCAAAGGAGTTGGTAGGAAATAAGATCTTTGGCTATCACTCAACATGAGATGGAAAATTATGAGAGGGTTTTGACCAGAGGTATGACCTGATCTGACTTACACTTCTAAAAATTCACCATGGCTGCTAGCCACTGTATGGAGAACACACTGCAGAAGGCATCATGGAAACCAGAGATTATTAAAGTAATTTAGGGTTGAGTGCTGATGGCAGCTTAGTACAGGGAGCTGGCAGTGGATTTAGAAAGAAATGGTCAGATTTTAGAAGCATTCTAAAGGTAAAGCAAGTTTTCAGGAATTCCCAATGGATTAGATGAATAATTTATGAGAAATAGCATAGTTCATGTTTGAGCATGTTAAACTTGGGATGTCTCTAATTCATCTAAGTGGCAATATCTAGTATAGGGTTGATAGTGGAGCCTAGCATACAGGAAAGAGGTCAGGAGACAATATGGTATTTAGATCCTTCAGACTGGATGAAATCACCAAGTGAGTAAGCACAGACAAGGAAGAGAAGAGACCTAAGGACCAGCACACTCCAGTGTTGAGACTTCTGGGAGAAGAGGGGAACCATCAACGAACACTAAGAAGGAAGAACCATTAAGGGTGGAGGTGAAGAGAGTGTGATGTACTAGAAGCCAAATAAAAAATACATGATCAACTATGCTCATAGGTCAAGGAAGGTGAAAGCTGAGACCAACACTAGAATCAGCCATGTGGAGAACATTGGTGAGGAACAATTGGAAAGGAGGGGAATGAAAATCACTGGAATAAAGAGAAGGAATTTTAAAATTCCATTTCTCACTTCCTATCTCTTTATCAAAAGATACACCCATCAAAATAAGGATCCTTTCTGGACAATTTCCTCCCATGGAAACTTTTTCAGACAAAGGTGGCAACACAACTTAAGGAGAGAATCCTCTATAGAAATAATAGCCTTTATTTCCTTTTCCTTGAAGAGCTGATGATAATTGAGCCTTCTGTCCAGCTTATTTGTCATGCCCCTCTTGTGCCAAGGAGAGCATCCTTCAGTACTAAGGTGGAGAGATAGCACTGAAGCTTTTAAGCATGTGCTGCACAGAGATGAGCATACCAGTTCCTTCCAATCCATGGTCACAAACACAAGCTATCCAGGGAGTGAGGCATTAGTAACTCTTGAAATAAATAAAACCTATAATATTAGCATTTTATTGTCAGTCATTGAGCTACATGTATTAGAAGAAACTGCTCGTAAGCAATTGATGACCATCCAGCATTTTAGACTCTTGTTGCCTTATCCACTATTGTCCTACTGCACACACCAATAACCTGTTTCCTCTCCAACTATATAAGGCAACTGTCACTCTCCTATAACACTCTGGAATTTTAATTTCATTGCCATTGTGCACCACATGTGCACATATGGTACATGTGCTTATTGAAACACCATACCAATTGAAATTTTATCCAAACTTGAAATCCCAACTCAAATGTCCCCTCTTCTGAAAAGCCTATCCTGACCATCCCCTCCTTCATGTTTTCATAATATTTTGTACATCTGTTATACACAGATGCTATGTACAGATACTCTCTTCATTCAAGTAGGGATGCTGTATTTTTCAGCACCTCCCATTCATCTGTAAACAAGGTAACCACACGTTCCTGTTTGCTCAGTAGGGTCTTCTGAGCATGTACTCAATATCTATTGTCCCAAGGTAAGTATTATCAACACTCCCTTCATCCTTCAAATGATGACTTTGTATGATAAATGAAATGGTCCCCCTATTAATAAGTATTTTTAATGATACAATTTGTACCTAATTAATCTACATAACTTTCACAATGTCTAACAAAGTGCCAGGTACATAGTAGGTGATCAATAAATATGTAATACATGTTTACATAGGGAAGTAAAACTCAGTGGAAATCAAGCAGGGGAGGGGTGGGAGGAGTGGATGCGTAAAAAGCCTAACAGGTACAACGAACACTGTCTAGGTGATGGAAACACTTATAACCCTGATTCAAGTATAACAAAAGTGATCCATGTAACCAAAAACATTTGTACCTATGTAATATTTTGAAATAATACAAATAAACTTATCTACTGTAGTTTACATAGTCATTCCTCTAATGTCGGAAGCAAAAGGGGACACCCTTCATAAAGCAGAAGCAATAAACAAGATAAAAGGATATCAATATTTTAGAGACTCTTGATATATACATATTACTTGATATATATGCTTTTTTTCAATTATTCAAAAACGTGAATATTTTTCTATGTGTCCTACTTCTTTGTTTCCTTTTAATGAATTATCTACTAATGTCTTTGTACATTTTGAGTTATCTTTTTAATATTATAATTTTTTAAAAGATTGGATAAAGGGTAAACTTAGTTAAAATGTCAAAAAAAGAATGTGATGAACCATACTAAAAAATATTTTTTCCTTTCAAAAAAAATGTGTAATGACAAGTTGCAACCCTAAGTACTTCTGCTAAGAAGTATGTGTGATTTCCCTTTGCTGAGTAGAGGGAACCTATCTTGTCATAAAAGCAAGGGAAAGCTTAGAACCTCAACCTGGCAGAACCACTCTTTTCCCATCACTCCCTCCATCAGCCCACAGATGTGTGACAGACCATAAGAAATTAAGACATTCTGAGACTGCTGGAACACCAACATCAAACAACTGAAAGATGGGTTCCCTCTCAGTCAAGAGACAAGGAATCCTGTCCCAACTCAGCCCTAATAAGAAATCCCTACATTGGAACCACATTACATACATTTACATTCACAGATGACTATAGGCAGGATATTTTGCCTCTCTGAATCTTCATCTGAAGATGAGGAAGCTGGAACAAGGGTATCTCCAGGTCTTACATTCCTTACAGCTCTTCTTACAGCCCTTCCAGCTCTTACATTCAGGGCTGACCCAGACAGGAATTTAAATGAATACAGATTGCATCAGCATCTATTCCTGGTTTCAGCTTTCTGGACCAAGACCCCATGGACAGGGTTGGAATAACTAAAGCACCATTTCAAGGGGCCTGAAAATGTTTGAAACTGTTCTAATATAAATGTTCAGTCGGGGGAAACAGCTGCCCCAGAGAAGACCTACTTCTTTAGTGCCTGGCATGAGTCCTTATTACAGAGGTTCTTCAACTTGAGTGAGCATAAGATCACTGGTTGGGCTTGTTAAAATGCAGTTAAAATGCAGTTTCTGATTTCCTAGGTCTGGGGTGGGCCCAAGAATATATATTTCCAACAAGGCCCCAGGTGATGCTTATGCTGCTGTCCAGGAATCACCCGTGGAGAACGATTGCTTTACAACACTGTACCCCACTAAAAGTTAACTTTTAGGAAAAAAATAAAAAAAACACTTTTTCAAAAATCCAAATGCAGTTATTCACAGTGAAAGAGCACTAGAAGTATACTTTTATCCCAGACTTTGTCCTGTGCCCTCTTATGGCCCTTGCTGGTACTGTCCTCTTGGGGAGGATCTGTGTTCACTGGGTACACTGCTTCCAGCTGGGAAGGTATGCTTTCCTCAGACTCTTGTTTTTGTCCTTCCTCAGCTCTTGTGTGTTACTCCTAGGTCTCATTAGCCCTCGGAATTTATCCCAATTTAGCATCAGCTGCAAATTTAATTAATGTCCCGTGTAACCCTTCTTTACAGCACTGAAGAAAATGCTAATTAAAGGCAGTAGCAACCCCAGTCTCCATATCTCTCCTGCTCCAATATGCCATTACTAGCCCTCATTCTTAGGATCCTAGCCCTTTTTAGTTGATTCTCAGCTCCAACCTGAATTAGATTCCATTTATAGAGAATACAAATTTTCATTCTTTACATCAGCTGGACATCTATCCCTTTTGAGTCTCTGATTTGTAGTGGGGGTTTCCAATCTGTTTTTTCCAAGGCATACAAGCTGATTATCCTCCACTGTTTACTTGGGCTACACAAGAAGCCCCTGATATAAACATCTGAGTATCAAATAAGCCAGCCAGAGTAATGTCAATAGCTTTGCCTGCCACTGTAATGTGTCTTCTTTTTCCACACACCCACACATACTCATGCTCACTATCAAAACTCCAGAGCCCCAGAATCTCTGAAAAGTTGATCTATAAAATTAGTGAATTCAGAAACAGAGGGTAAGCCATGCAATGTATGGATATATTAAGAGCACTTGCTCCAGGTATATGTGACCCCAGAGGCCCCACCAACTCACTCACATGGAATCCCATTGACAGAGAGTACCCTGTCCACCCCTGCCCCACCCAAGGCTAACAAAATTAAATTCACTTTATCGGGCAGTTTAACTACTCACCCTCAATTCATAGGCGCTGAGGATAACTTTATTCTAAGGCTCTTACATTACAGCACTGATTGCAGCCCTGGATGCTCATTAGAATCACTTGGGGAGCTTTACCAATAAATTATGACACCCAGGTCACACTCCACACGAATTAAACCAAACTCTCTTGAACTGAAACCCAGGCATCAGTATTTATTTTTAACTTCTCGAGCAATTCCAATTTGTGGCCAAGATTGACAATTACTGCATTTAAGTGGATCTGTCCAACTTTATTAACCTAAATCCCTGTCTGTGACATTGCTCTTCCCTGAGAGATTGGAAGATTTAACTGCAGAAGAGGGCAATTGCCATTTAAGGAACACTCTGAGGAGAAGGGCAAGACCAGTAGGAACACATGCTATGGTGAAAAAAGAAGTGAGGGAGACTAGGAAGTGGCAGGGGGTGGAGGGAAGATATTAAAGGTGTTCCAGGCTAGTATTTTTAATTCCCCAGGGCATCTTCATATCCAAAAAAATGAAAGGAACCTCACAGGCAATCTGCCTTTTTCTCCTGGCCTACTGTTCAGACTCAGATTCACTGTACATTGGGGCCACACTCTGGTCAACAGGTGGGCTAAAAGTGCTAATAGGGTGCTATGGTTTGAATGTTTGTGTGTCCTCCAAAATTCATGTTGAAATGTAATCCCCAATTCAACAGTATTTAAAGGTGGGGTCTTTATGAGGTAATTAGGCCATGAGGGCATCACCTTCCTATATGGAGGGGCTTATAAAATATTTGGATGGGCTAGAAGGGCAACTTTGCTCTTTCAGTACCTTCTGCCACATGAGGACACAGCATCCATCTCCTCTAGAGGATTCAGCAACAAAGCACCATCCTAGGAACAAAGAATAGCCCTCACTACACTGCTGGTGCCTTGATCTTGGATTCCCCAGCCTCCATAACTGTGAGAAATAAGTTTCTATTCTTTATAAGTTACCCAGTCTCAGGTATTTTGTACTAGCAGCACAAATTGATTAAGACATAGACCTAATGAGAACATGTTCCAGCTCCATCCATGTAAATATGAAAGAGGAAAAGTCACCATCTTTCTTTAAGGCTGTATGATATTCCATGGTATACATGTACCACAGTTTATTAATCCATTCATGGATCGATGGGCTCTTGGGCTTCTTCCATAACTTAGCAATTATGAATTGGGCTGCAATAAACAATCTGGTACAGATACCTTTGTTGTAATGTG
>CAUYRH010051632.1:0-31319 GCA_963574655.1 Perodicticus potto
GTGAGATCACACTTGTGGTGCATATTTGAAGGGTCAGGAGAAAACTTCTACATACGGAGCAAAACTGTTTTCAGATAGTAAATGAGAAAATCTCATGAATGTTATGTCAATCAGGTTGATAAAAATATCTCAGATTGTATGTGAAACCCACACACTGTACCCCATGATTGAATTATTGTACACAGCTATGATTCAATAAAAAAAATAAATAAAATAAGAAAAAAATAAAACAACTTGTCTCTGTCATAGATTTAGACACACTAATAGAACCAGAACTTGGTGGCAGTGGTTGCTGGTCTCTTGGATATAATGATGATGCTGATGATGGTGGTGATGTGGGTAATGCCAGTAGCTGCGATTTATTGTGAATCGACCATTGGTTGAACACTCTTACCAGGTATTAAAGACTAAATCCCACAAGGCAAAATACAAATTCCACGAATAAGAGAAGTGAAATTCAAAATGCTGGTAGATTTCACAAGGTGGGACAACAAGTAGGTGTCTACCTGCCTCCAAAGCCCAGGTTCTTGCAACTAGCAGCTGCACCTTAAAACCTATCCATTTACAGATTTCTGCTCAGTCAAAAGCCTTCACTCCTACCAAAATCAAGATGCTTCACTGTTTCCTTTATGTGCCTTTCTTTACTGCCTACTACTAAATTCATGCTTCTATAAATTGCCTCTGTTGACTCCACGATATTAGGTTATTTGATGTTGTTATTCTAATTTATGCCCTTTCAAGATGCAGCCACAGAGGAAAAAAGACCTTGCGAGGCTCATGCATTTCCAGATGAGTTTATAAATAGAAGCAACATCATCCCCTCTCTCGAAATAGAGAGACATCAGGAGAGAGGCCATTTTTAGGCCTCTCTTGCCTTGACCAGGTCGCTTCTTATTGTATCCTCATCAACAAGGAAAAGGAATCGATTCTCCTTTTCTTTTGAGGGTTTGATGTGGACTGTTTGCTACCGAGAGAAGAATCAGAATTCTTCAGGACTCTGTCCATTCATCTCCTTTTAGTAGCAAGATAAAGCCACACTAGCAGACTGAAAGAAGACAGTGGAATGAAGTCAGCCCCATTTTATTTGATTCAGCAAACATGAGCAAATGATTAGTCAGGCTTGAAGTGTAACACACTGTAGAGTACACTTACAGCATTGGGTCATATTTAACTCAACAGCAGTGATAATGGTAAATCAGGGCCGTCTTCTACTGAGCCATGCAATAATGGGCATAACTTTTTATATAAGATGTGCACTTAAAAACCAGCAATCATTAAGCAATCATTAAGTCTCAACTCCTTTTTTTTTTTTAAGTCAAAACAAGGCATTTTCTAATAACATTCTCCGCTTTCTTTACCATTTGCAATTTAGGCAGTGTATATTTTTGAACCCTTTCCATTCTGGGTTTACTTACTGGGGATTCATGTAAGGTAGATAATGAATTTTTCAGATTTTTCCAACTAGCCATCTCTTGACCTTATGTGGCATAATTATTGGAACCATAACAGAAAAATACTAGAGAGCTTTAAGGGTAAATGGATGTGAGTTGGAATCCTCATTCTTTCTCTTGCTATTTTTTTTTTTTTACTCCAAAGTAATAGACAGGAGAATCCTTGCATGATTAAGAGTTAACTGGGGTGGGGTGTGTCATAGACTATTCTGGTGTTTGACATATACATTGTGCTTGGTAGAAGGTGATCTATCATTTTTTCCCAGCTGTGCTTGTTCTGAACAAAACCTGATTTTCATAGCCAGGTGACAGAACAGATCCCAGAATTAGGATTCTGTTTTCAAGTTCCAAGTCAACTGCTGACCATATTTCTCAGCCTAAAGCAAGCTTTTATCCCTTTTGCATTTCCAATTTCCTATTTATAAATTATTGATAATAACAACACCTATATCTGTGAGTTGATTTACATGGGAGAATACATATGAGCTGCTTAACATGTATGAAGCACTTAATAATTGTTTAATGTTAACATTATTGCTAAAGGGAAAGATGTTCTTAAAACAGCTCTACCTTATAATAATAACAAATAATGGCCTCCTATGTGACAAATGCTGTTTTAAGAACTTTTATTTGCAATAAATCATAAAATTCCCTTAACATCCTGATGAGGTAAATACTGTTATTTGTAAACATCCTAATTTTTAAGATGAGAAAGCTGAGGCCCAAAGAGGGGAACTTTCCCAATGATGGAGTTGGGATTTGAAGTCCAGATGTAGAAGTTCAGAGTTCATATTCTTCATCATTTCCAACAAAACCTTCCTCACCCTTTATTTTACAATAGTTCAGTGAAGTAGATAGGGCGTGTGCCATTGTTTCTTAATTTATAATGACAAAACCAACGGTCCAAAGGTTCAGGCTTTTTCTTGGTGACGCTGCTGTTCTCAATTCATGCAATAAAGGAGCTCAGTCTGCTGTTAGAGGTCCCAAAAGAGAATTCCAGATCATCTGTTTTCTGCACCTATAGGGAAGAATAAGGAAGAAATTGCCTTGAAATCTCATGTTTTACCTTAAAAATTCATCTACTTTATCTTCTTACTCCATAGGGCAACTATTTGTTTGAATATAAAAATTATATTTAAAATTCTTTGACACTAAGTATAATGGATGCTCCCAGAGGATGTATCATCCTTTTCATGTGGATTTGTTCCCTTTGGCAAACAAGGTCTATCAGTGTGAGAACTTGGCCTTGAATATAATGCTAGCAATACTAACTCACAAAGATTCTTGGGCATTATTGGAATTTATTTAACTTAATTTGAGCATTCAGGACTGCTTTTATGCCATAAAGATGTCACCTAATGGTATGGATGAGAGAAGAGCCAAGAAAAGTAAATTATTCTGGCAGCCATCCTGGGAAAGAAATGGCATCATGGTGAACTCTTGAACCCATACATTGATCAATGGGAAAAACAATTATTAGCACAATAGGAGTCATTTTTCATGGCATTGCTTATAGTGAATTAAAGTACCTCAGGGCTGGCAAGGAAATCCTGTCCTCATCCCTTCCTTATCCTACCCTCTGAGCTCTAGTGATGCCACATAATTGTGGTCTCTGAATGCTGAATATTTCCTCACATTCCACCTTCACATTATCCTATTCCCTTATCTGGAAATGTCCTTGCCCATTTCAAAATCCAACCCCCACCCCACAAAAATCCAATTCCCATTAATATTGATTTTCCAGCCTTCAATTGTTGAATAACTTGAATGATTCCAATGGTGAAGAGAATGATAGTGGAAATTTAATAATTCAATGTAACAAAGGTTTATTGACTGTCAAGTATTAGATGTTCTGGAAGGTATAAAGATAAATAAGGAGAATAATCTGTAAGCTTTAAATTCAACGTAATAACCAACTCTTAGGTGTTTAGGGGAAAAAAAAATTTCTTTTTCCTTCTATCCATCTTAGGCTCATTAGCTGGGGACCTGCAAATTAGATAAACAAAAGATACATTAACAAGAGAAAAATAAACAAATTTATTCACATGTGTGCTATGCAGTCATACAGGGGCTCTCAAGGATGCATAACTCAAGACTCTATCCAGAACCTGGACTTGTATAACATATTAACAGAAGAACAACACATTCTTAAGGAAGTGACAAGACAACAGAAAAAGACTAATTTTCTAGGGTAACAAATTGTGAAAAGGTCAATAGATGTGATAACCCATAGTAGGTAAGGCTGGTTAGTGAAGCTAAAGCTGATCTTCTTTTTTTTATTAGTTAATTAATTTATTTATTTTTATTAAATCATAGCTGTATACATAAATGCAATCATGGGGTACAATGTGCTGGTTTTATGTACAATTTGAAGTGTTTTCATCAAACTGGTCAACATAGCCTTCACAGCATATTCTTAGTTATTGTGTTAAGACATCTATATTCTATAACTAGTAAATTTCACATGCACCCTTGTAAGATGCACGTAGGTGTGGTCCCACCAATTACTCTCCATCCACCCACCCTTTCCCCTCCCCTCCCCTCTTCTCCCTCTCCCCTTTCCCCTTCTTCTTGAGCTATAATTGGGTTATAGCTTTCATAAGAAAGCTATAAATTGGTTTCATAGTAAGACTAAGTACATTGGATACCTTTTCTTCCATTCTTGAGATACTTTGCTAAGAAGAATACATTCCAGCTCCATCCATGTAAACATGTAAAAGGTAAAGTCTCCATTTTTCTTTAAAGCTGCATAATATTCCATGGTGTACATATACCACAATTTATTGATCCATTCATGGGTCAATGGGCACTTGGGCTTCTTCCATGACTTAGCATTATGAATTGGGCTGCAATTCATAATTGCTAAGTCATGGGAGAAACCCAGTGCCCATCGACCCATGAATGGATCAATAAATTGTGAAGCTGATCTTGTAGTTTTCTTGGTGCTGTCTGTAGTCTGATAAGCATTTAGAATTGTCTGCAATGATTAACTTCAGTCCTTCCTAGGAGAGAAAGGAAGAGGAAGAACCTTACAAATTTATATCCTGCTTTTAGGCAAACAAGGGAAAGGGAAAGAGTTTTTCTTATATATGGTTCTTCTCAATTGTTCTCAGCTCAAAATAACCCTTATGCCAAAGTGACATATTCTCAGTAGGCAGATTCTGCTCCAATTCAGACCTATGTTATAACCAGTGACTTTATTGGGTGTTAGAAATACAAATGTGAATAAGATGTTTTCTCTGATTTGGCACATCTTGCAGGTTGTCAAGGGAACCAGACATATAAACAAGAACAAAACAGTTAAAATGAGAAAGGTGATAATATTAGATAAAAAACACAATGAATCTTCTAAGGGGTAGGGAAAGGAAGGGTCTAAGCCAGTGATTTTCAACCAGTGTGCCGTGAGAGGATCTTAGATGTGTCATGAAAAATTTTAAATATCATTAATCACATTTTCAAAAGAAGCGTAAAGCATATTTCTCTGAGGATCAGGGGTGATGAACATTGTTTCAAATGTTTGTTAGCCATTTGCCTGTCTTCATCAGAGAAGGTTCTGTTCATAGCTCTCACCCAGTGGTAGATGAGATTATTAACTCTTTTTTATTGATTAATTTGAGTTCTGTGTAGATTGTAGTTATCAGCCTAAATGACCACCAACGCAGGAATGAATTAACAAGCTGTGGTATATGTATACCATGGGATACTATTCAACCATTAAAAAAGATGGAAACTTTACATCTTTTGTATTAACCTGGATGGAGTTGGAATATATTCATCTTTGAAAAGTATCACAAGAATGGAGAAATAAGAATCCAATGTACTTAATTCTAATATGAAGCCAATAGATGATCTAATATATGCCCACATAAGAGAAAAACTCAAGTCAATCCATGGTGGAGGATGGGAGAACAAGGGAGTGGGGGGAAGGAGGGGATGGGTTTGCTTCTACTTAATGGACACACTGTTATGGGGTACGACACACCTCTTGGGGGTGGGACACATTATAAGAGTGACTTTACCTAACAAATGCAAAATTGTAACCTCATTCTTTGTACCCTCAATTAACCTGAAACAATAAATAAATAAATAAATAAATAAATAATAAAAAAGATGTTCAAAGCACAGTAAGTATATTCTCTCTCTTTTTTTAACTTTTTTTTTTTTTGATCAGCATAGATTAAAATGTGCCATGGAAGTTTCACTATAGGTTCAAGTGTTCCATGAGATTCAAAAAGGTTGAAAAGCACTAGTCTAAGCAAACTATATTACAGAGAGATAAAAAGGCCACAAATGAGAAAAAATCTGAGGCTGCCATGTAGGCACGTTGAGGAGGAAATCATAACCATCCCTAGCATGAGCATCTTGCAGTTTCCTGGGGGACCCTGGAAGAGCTGACGTAACCTCCTTTGGTTTTCTGTCTCTATGCTGATAATCTACTGGCAATTTCTGCTGTATTCACAATGTAATTTGAGAGATTGGACCAGAATGAGCAGAGTTCAGCTGCTATAAATATTCACATACACGTGGCTACTTGTCACTACCACCCTGTAAGAAGCGAGGCAGGTCTCTGTTCCCCTTCCACCTTTCAAGTCTTGCCTTTCCATTTCCTATTGATAGAATCTTTACTGATCTACAACCATAGCTGTAAAGGAGTTGGAAATTTATTGTTTGTGTTTTCCATCTCATCCAGTATGGGGTGGGAAGAAGAGGTTTTATGGAACAGGCAAAACCCCTTTGCATATATAAAGAAAGCGTCTTCTATGGCTCAGGCACAGAGTAGAGGGGATGGTAAGATGAAAAACAGGTGGGTCTCACCTTCAAGCTATTTTCTTTGTCAACTCAAGCAAAGTTGGTTTGAAAGAACACTGTGCAAAATCAAAGTAGAAATTTTAAAGTTTTCTGTACATAGAATGATTGAAACAAAGAAACTGATTTGAGGGTCATTCATGGAACTTATTATTTCATCCCCATAGCAGCAGCAAAAATCTTTCAGCTTCAAGAACCTGAGGTCTAAACACATCTGTAGTCAGTGATACTTTGGGCCTTTAAGAGAAAATGTATTAGAAAGTATAATCAATAAGAACTTAATATAATTTGAACTGAACTGTCCAACTACTTACAGATAAATGTTCTGTTTCATGCCAGGAAGCCTGTTTGGCAGATTGTAACGTAGCCAGTAGTGAGAAAACATAAGTCACCTTGAAAGCTGATTGAATATAATCAATGATTAATGGCAAATTCGTGGTCCTTTTAATGACCATAGTTAAGTAAAATCAAATTGAACCGTCAATTTGGATGCTCTCTGGAATTAGGTCATGTGAATAAGTAAGCTTTATGAAGAAGAAAAATCAATTTAGTGATATTACGATCATACTCATAGCTCACAATTTGAAGATTTTTATTTAAATAGAATTTTGACCATCCTTTTTGCATATTCACATATATTAAATTAGCTTGACAAAGCTATGCGGATATAAGCTTGAAGAATTGAGTCCCTAGCCATACATTTTTCTTTTGGTTAATTTTTTTGTCAGCCACACGTGCTAAAATCAGCATGGGTTCAATCACTCAATAACTGAGATGCTTTAATTGTCATTTCAGTGAAAGAAATAAGAAAGTAGTCCAGCTTAGATTTCAGTACCAAGGCCTATTTGAAATTAGCTCAGAATGATTATAGGACTTTTACAAGTCTGAAGATAACCTATGCTTGTGTCTTATCTTTCCAAGGTTAACCCTAGCCAATTTACCATTGTTTATTGAAAAATAAGCTATTGATGTATGGATCTCAGGATTTACTATAATCATATGGATATTATCTCTGAGACAATGCTGTTAATTTCAAGTAGAAATTTAGAAATGAACAAAATGGTCTTTTATTGTACCATTCTCCAGTTCAGGGAAAAAAATTGTGGAGAGGGTGGGTTTAGAGAGAGAGAAATTTCCAACAAATGCATCCCCTCCTGTGTGATCCCACCAAAGAAGTTGTAATACTCCTGATCTCAAAATTCCCACCCTCATTCTACAATTATTTTCTGGAGGTCACTATGCAGGTGAACTATCATTTCTCTTTTGGGTATAGAACCAGGGATCAGAGGCTGCTGAGTGAAGTCAGCAGAAAATACTAAAGCATGAAGAATCGACTTGAGAAAAGGAGGTAAGAGGCTCAGTGGGCAAGGGCATCTACACTAGTTGCAATCATTCTTCATCTGTCAAATATATTGAATAGTATAAAGAAAAAACTTACTCTTTGTCAGTCCACCAAATGTGACACTAGTGATTGACATTTTAATATAATTTCTTTTTTTGAGGCAGAGTCTCACTCTGTTGGTAGAGTTCTGTGGCATCATAGCTCACAGCAATTTCAAACTCTTGAGCTCAAGAGATCCTCTTGAGTAGCTAGGAGTATAGGTGCCCAGAACTATGGCTGGCTAGTTTTTTCTATTTTAATAGAGATGGGATCTTGTTTTTTTCTCAAGCTGGTCTCAAACTCCTGAGCTCAGGCAATCCCCCTGCCCCACCTCAGCCTCCCAGAGGGCTAAGATTACAGATGTAAATCACATTGCCCAGACAATTACGAAATATTTTTTGGAAAAGTTTGTGGTCTTACCATCACCATACTGAAGCTTGTCACATAGGAAGAAAAGAATTGGGTTGAAACATCTTTGTGACTGAGATAATAATCACGTGTAATAGAGAAAATAGTCTTCATCTTTTTGTGCTTCAGACAAGCTTTACATTTGGATTTGCCACAATCCCCACCCATGCCCATTCTATCAGAAAGACGCCAACATGCATCTGTGTGCTCAAGTGCCAAAGATGGGAGTCCTTGCACTGTTCTTCTCACACTCCTCATCCATTATTTCAGCAGAACTTCAGAGTCTGCCTTCAGTGTGTACCGTGAATCCTATCTTTTTGTTCCACATTTACCACTATCATCATAGTCCACATTGTCAACAGATGACAGCAATGGGCTCTTCTCTGCTCTCTCTTCTTACATGAGATCCAAAATTTAATAGGTAAATCTGATAATGTTTCTCCTTGACTAAAAACTCTCCATATTTCAATCGCAGGGAGAATACAATCAAAGCTTCTATACTTCAAGTCACTCGCACCACCTGTATCATCCAAGGTCACCTTCTACTACCCTCTATCTCACACTCACTCCTTACTTGTTCTTGGAGCATGCCCAGAGTGATAGCTACCTCCTCAGAGCCTTTGAACTTGATTTTTGTCCTTCCTAGAGAGTTGTTGTTCCAGAAACTATGAACATTTCTCCTGAATGTCATTCGTATCCCTCTGCTCAAATGTCATCTGTTCAGAAAAGCCTTCCCCAATCTTCTGTTTAAACATCTCCCAGAGTAGTTACGATAATTTCCTTACTCTGCTTTTAGTAAACATATAATTGACTTTACATCATATTTTTATTTATTTAATGCTTTGTCATTTGTAAGGTCTGTGGGGATAAGGACTGTAACTTAGAAGAGGGCATGGCACATTCTAAGTAACACATATTTATTGAATAAATTAATATAGGGGGTGGTGCCTGTGGCTCAAAGGAGTAGGGCGTCAGCCCCATATGTTGGAGGTGGTGGGTACAAACCTGGCCCCGGCCAAAAACTGCAAAAAAAAAAAAAGAATATAGGAATTTCCATTTAAAATAGAACCTGTTTCACTCTTGTATCTTAGCTGCCAGAATTCTTGTAGGTTTCAAGTTTGATAACCATGACTTAGAAAATATAGCAAGAAGGGCAATATATTACCCCATCTACTGGCATAATTTAATCATCTCAATTGTTCCAGTTATATTGAAAAGGCCCTTCTGTGTTTTGACCTCCCTAGGGAGGTCCATAGTAGCTAGTTTAGGCTCATAAAGATGCAGAATATTATCCACACAGAGTCATATTTAGATGTAATCTAATACCCATTTCAGGAATTAAGTATTATCTTTCATATTATTCAGTTTCTTTTTATTTTCCCATTACTAAATACAGTATTACAGAGATTCGGCAATTCCAGGTTCAATATTGACACCAGGAAAAATCTTTCTCTTTCTCTCAGAGTAGTAACTGAAGAGTTCATTCTGTCTTAGCTTAAAATAGAGTTGCACAGAGGATCACAGCAGCAATAAACTTGAAAAGGATTCTAATCATGGCATAAAGGGAAAAGCACAGTTCAGAGGAAAACTGCCGGAACATAGAAGAGAATTTACCCTCTACAGAGGCATACTTTTAGAATTTCTTTATAGCAGCTGGGGGATCTGTTGGTCTGATAAAATCCATCAACCCACAGCAAATTTATCTTTCCCAGAGGCAGAAAAGAAGCTTATTTGCATATGGTGATTTCAAGATTCCTAAATATCTTCTTCCCATTAGCTCTTTATAAATTTTTCAAAGTTGTTTTTACTTTGTATTTAGGCACCAAAGACCAGAGTCAACATTTCAATGCCATGTTAGTGGGGAAAAAGGATGTTGGAAATTAATCTGGAAGTCCCAAATTTGAGTAATTTATTCCTTTACTTAGAGCTACATGACCTAAAGTAAACTAATGCAGTGCATGGAAACTTGTTTGCTACTATTTCCATTTTCTCTTTACCCTGGGACTATGGCTGCCTAGGTAATTAGGAATGTTCACGTGGTCAAGTTCTCAGGGTATGTACGTTAGTTTGATAAAGTACCACTTGGTGTTTTAAACAGAAATTTATTTTCTTCCATTATTACAGAGGATAGAAGACCGAAATAAAGGTGTCTATAGGGGTGGTTTCTTCTGAGCCTTTTCCCTTCTCCTTCCTGTGTCTACAGATGGTCCTTTTTCTATGTATATTTGTGCCCAATTTTTTTTCTTACAAGGATGCAATTCATATTAGATTAAAGCCCAGCATGAAGACCTAATTTTTTATTTAATTACCTCATTGAAGACTTTGCAAATACAGTCACATTATAAGTTACTGGGCATTAATACTTCAACATGTGAATTCTGAAGGGCTCACCCCAGACATCTTTCCCTTTACCTTCTCACTGCTTGAAAACTTTGAAGGATAGAACCATTTTGAAGTTGGGTGGCATGATGCCAAGTAACCTGGATTGCCAAAGTCTTCCTCAAGCGCAGCCCTCCTTCTCACCCTCACCTGTGATGGGAAAAAGAAATTGAATTGACTTTGTTAGAACCATCTCGTCTGGGTCTGTTTATCACAGTGTCTCCTTGTTCCCTCTAACACGTTTAACATTTTTGTCTTAGCCCAACCTTCCTCATCTCTAAAGTGAGAATAATATGAACATTTCTCAGAGTGTTGGACAGAAAAAAACATCGGTGTCAGAGTGCCCAACTCAAAGCTAAAACTATAAAGGGAATGGCTTTCTGCCTTCTACTTGGAGAGAAGCCCTATTGTGATAATATATATAAAATTGCTTTTCAAACTGAAAAGCATCCTTCAAATGGAATACTAATTGATACTGACCCCTCAATCTCTAAGCTCCAGTTGTGGAATTTGGTGATGGGCTTCAAGAAGTTTTCAAAAGCTGAATGTTATATCTAGAAGATTACTTTTCTTATCCAAAGGGTCTATGGGCATCATCAGCTCCTCAAGTGTATTTTCGATTCAACAGTGTCAAGCGGTTCTGAATTATAAGTGCCTAACCAGGCTGGGCAAAATCAGGGAATCTGTGAAGACCAAAAGAGGTAAAGGTGAAGTTTTAACATGGCGTATGGTGCACACTGGACATCCAGTAAACACCGGTTCCTTCAAATTCTTCTTAGAATGAAGTCAGTTGTAGAATAATTTAAAAAGCTGTTCCCTTTTCCTTTTGCACTCAGAACCTTAAAGACCTACTTCCCTCAGCTATTGAAATTACTTTTCTAGATTTATAACATCCTCCCACATTCATTTCAAGAAAACCTTTTTATTTACACCTGTTTCATATAAATTAGGGTTCTCAGCACCGAGAATGAGGTAAGATTTGGTAAAGCACAGGCCTGCTCTCAAGGACCTCATTGCCGAAAACCTACAACTAGGATTTAATTGTTCAGAACAGGCTTCTTCCAATTCTGAATGGGCTAATCAAGACTCAGTTAGGAGAACACAGAAGTCAATTGGTGAAATGTGAAGCTACCACACTGCCTGTATTTACTGTATTTGCTGGAGAGCTCGTGCATTTGTTTGACTTTCTCTGATTAAACCGGAAATGTTTTCTTCAGGTGTGACAAGTTTTATTTTCTTTCCCCTATTCCACATTCTGGGTGGAGGAAATATGGTTAGACATTGATAGTGCATGTTGAATGCCCTTGTCTTTCAAGTCTTCATCTGTTTCATAAGAAGCCACGTTTCAAGGTTAAATCTCTTTTTTGTGAACTTTCCTCAGCACCATCCTCCAGTGTGAAGTAATGATTCTATGCAGTTTTTTAACTACGCTCTTCCAACACGCTTATCTCTTGTGACCTTGATGAAAGAGATGCTTTCTTTTTCACTCCCCCCACTGGATGTCCTAGGGTTTCTCCATGAACATATTCACAGAAGTGTGATGGCAGAGAACTCTTTGCGGACCCAGAGGACCTGACCCTGGTGAGTGATCAGTCCTCCCCACCTTGGCCCATGTACATTCTCTCTCCCCAGGAACTTACAGTCTTTGAACCCAAATATGCTTCAAACTTGTTTACTCCTAAGAATGTTAACTCCTATTTAATTGCAATACGAAGTAGGTAAGTTGTACCCTCAGGATTTTCCAAGCTGTCATAGACTGAGTATTGCACCCGATTCTCCTCTCTCCCTTGAGTAACAGTAGTGCTGGGCATCCATACCTTTGCCTGATTATGGGTAGAATGTTTTTCCTCCAGTTTGACTTTTGACCTGACCATGTGACTGGTTTTGGGCAAGGAGATCTTAGTGAAAGTGATATTGGCAGGGCCCAGAGTCTTTACTACACAATGGGTGTATTCTTCTGCGCTGCTGCTGCAGCCCCCAGAAAAGCATATTGCTATTCCCCCAGCTCAGTAACTCCAGTTAACCTGCTGCCTTCTAGACTCGTGTCAAACCAGCTCAGCTGACCAGCAGGTGCGTGAATAAGAAATGAATGTTTATTGTTATAACCTGTTGAGTTTTGTGGTAGTTTGATATATACAATTATTGAAATCATTGCAATTTAGGGCTAATAAACCTCTGCAATGATACATATTTTCAGCTAATAGGATGACTGATAATGAATGTATCTCTTAGAATGTCCCCTGTACTCTGCAGTTGCCCGTCCTCATTGTTGAACGATGGCATTATTGAATGGCTCTCTTACCTAATGTCTGTCTTATTAAAGGTCTTCTTTCCCCTCTGATTTTTAAATTCTGTCAAGTCAGTGATTATGTCTGATTCATTTTTTGTTATAGTCCCAAGACTGTTATGGTAACTAGTACATTGAAAGCTCTTAATATTAGTTAAGTGAACAAATGAATGAATGAGTGAATAAAAACGTGATGGATACATGCCTATAATGCTTGAAAAACCTACATATCCCTTAGAGAAATGAACTTGTAAATACACATATAAATACATATACATACATGTGTACATGTGAGGAGCTTGTTGGACTTGAAAATCTATCGACTACTTGGACCAGAAGCTTAGAACCTCTGATCAAGATAGCACAGAAACATTTTAGACAACAGAGCCTGAAAAGTCCCTAACTTTTCCTGCAGTGTTTTAAGAATTGATGTCTGTAAGCATTTGGCAAGGCTCAGTAATTTTCCATGGGACAGACTACTTGGCCAGATGAATCACTTTCTGGTCATGCTGTGCACCCTTCTGTATGTTAGCTCATTTTTTACTCATCACACAGGCTAGAGGGAAGAAATGAGTTTTTCGAGAACCCAGGATGAGAGAGATAACATCGGAGAAAGGTAACAGGATGCACAGAGGTCATCATTTTGATGATACAATGTGTGATATTTGATGTGTCTGAGGTGGTGGGCCAGACACAGAAAGGAGAAGAACAACAGTAGGGTCACTCTGAGGGTATCTATATCTACCTGGAACGTTGGAAGAACGTTCTCATTGTTAATTCTCCAGTTGTGCCTCCTTGAGGTAGGCTATTTCCAGTCACATTGGGAAAATTGGCAGCTCAGAGCATGGAGGATGAGCAAATGGCAGGCCAGTGAGTGCTTTCTTTTCTAAAATGATCTTTAAGTATGCAAATTGTGGTGAGTCATTTTGCTCTCTCTCTCTTAAGTCTCAACATTAGCCAGTTTGTGGTTTGGTTTTGACTTTTACGATTGAGACTCTTGTGATTTCTCCCTTTTTAGACCATTCACTGTGACTCTCAGGGTTACAAGGTGAACAAAAGAGGCAGAGTTGAGACAAAATAGATGTACGAATTGAAACGGGAAGACATACGGTCTGTTCCTAATGGCGTGACTTTGGGCAAAGTCTACTCCTCTCCAGGAAATGCCTTTCCCATCCTTTGAGATTATAACCCTCATTACTTACTTACCTTGTTCCTGTTGAGATGATTCTTGACACTCTATGTCCATGGGAACCCAGCCATTTACCAAATAGCAGCAACATTCAAACTCATTTGCCATCTTAAACTGAGAGTAAGCTAAAGAAGAAGTGTCCCCTTTCTCCTCAATTGCAAGGTGAGAGAGTTTCTGGAATTGGCTGTTATTCTTACATTATGTATTTTATTATAAATAATGGGAATAAAATCCATTGAGAAGACTAGCCAAGTTCCCAAGCCAATTTCTTTTTATGAGTTTATAAAATGCTTGAATTTTGTCACTAGAAAAATTCCACAAATGTTTTGCATAATTGTACCTTGTTTAAATTCCATGCTTGACCTAGCAACATCGTAAATAAATTCTCTGTCAATCAGTTTTCTAGGTACCTGAAGAAAATCCTATAGTATGTAAATAAAAATTAGCAATATTTCATAAAAATCTGTCTTAAATATATCAAATATATTTCTGTCTATTGGATAGATCATGATTCTAAGTTCCTCAATAACCCATCATTACTCTTATATTCATAATTATTGTACTGAGCAGTAAAATGGCATCCATTTCTCCCGTCTCCCTTGTTGATTATGTAGCCGCTCTCTATGTTTTCTGTTTAAAATTTCCTAGCTAGTTTCCTATGACTTCAAAAAGGTTACATGAGTTACTTGTTAGAATACCATAAAAATTAAGAGCCAATAGGATTTGAATTAAGACCCAAGATACCCGATGGTGAGGAAAAGAGCTTTAGAATGCTGAGTCATTTTCTGTGAGGACTTTGTTATTTATTTCTGGATTTTTCAAAATCATGTTCTTGATATGTAGATTTTTGCAATGTACATTTTTTTTTTTTTTTTTTGCAGTTTGGCCAGGGCCAGGTTTGAACCCACCACCCTCAGTATATGGGGCTGGTGCCCTACCCACAGAGGCACAGGCACCACCCGCATTGTACATGTTTATTTGTGCCTTTGTTTATGTACAGATGTAGGTGTATATGTGTTTGTATGCATGTGTGTTGTATATGAATGTGCACTGAGGTCAACTATGGCACAAAAAGACCTTCACCAAACCCTATCAATAGTCCACTGCTGACTGTGTGACCTTGAGCTAGTTTTTCACTCTCCTTTCACCTCACTTCCCTTATTGGTTAAATGGGAATAAAAATATTCACTTTATAGCATTGTCAAACCTAAATAACAAACAGAGAGGGAGACTTTTAAAAAATAATATTCATTGATGAATGGGAATCCTAATGGGAATATACATTATTGTGTTCAGGGAGTTAAAGACAAGGGTATTAAAGGAGAAAAGAGTGTGGTTAGCACACTCTTTGGAGCACACATTTGTTCTGAAACAGTTTTCTTCAACTGTAAGGATCAATAACACAAGTGGCTCCGAAGTCTGGACAGGCAGTTGCTGAGCAAATGTCCTCAAAGAAGTGTTGTTTGTGTGTGCTAAGGTTGTGGTAGTGTTTGTGCAAGGTTGTGATTTGGGTAGAGCTTGTGGTAGTTTTTGTTACCAGCCCTCCCTTCATGGCCTTCCTAGCTCTATTCATCAGGATACTAAAACAAACTATTTTGATTTTCATTCTATTTTGATCCTGCCAACTTTCACAGCACCGAGCATAATTCCTATGTATAGTTATAAAAACGTTCATTCCCTTTCTGCTCTTCCTTATGAAAATATAAGATCTAGACTTTTCATTCTGTATCTGTGGTCAAACTCATTGTTACTACAAATACTGAACATGCTTGATGTTATATTTAAAGATGACTTGAAATTTTTTTGAAATTTAATTATTTTCTGCCAATTTACTTGTTTGGAGTACTTAATCCAGGAATTATAAATATATGGCACATATATAAATTTTTTTCTCTTATAGTTGATGATGGTCCCTTTACCACTAATGTAACCTCAGAATCCTTCTCAACACAGTGCCATTCTCCACAACCAATCCACCAGAATTGGCACTTAGAGTAAAACCTCAAGCTCTGACTTTGCCACTAGAGTGATGATTTCCAAAACCATAATAATTTTTCTTGCTATACAGGCAGAAAGATGGAGAGCAAGGAAGGGGACCTCTCCCCGACGTGTTGGCGGGGGTAGTGATGACAGAAAACTTGGGATTTGTCTTGGAAAAGAAATATTGGATAGCAGAAGGAGCACAGTGAAAGACTGAGGACAATTTCTCATCACTCCAGTAGCATCCTCAGTCACTATGCCAAGAAAATAAGCTTACTCCACCCCACCACCACTGCCAAGTCCATCAGCTGTTCTCATCAGCCTTTGGTCTGAAAGGCAGTCTTCTCTTTCCAAGCTCATCTCACAACTTAGGTGTCTTTTTCCTGTTCCCTCACTTGAAATCTATTGTTCATCTTTCAATTCAATCTAGCAAGTACATGTTAAGCACCTACTATGTGTCAGGCATGCAATTCCTGCCCAGATATGTAACATGATCTCAGCTCTCAAGGTCCTCGGAGGCAGGAAGGGATACTCACACACTAACACCTTGACACTGCCCCCCAGGACAGAGGAAGAGCAGGTTCATTCATTTCTTCATCTCTATGCTCATTTCCTCCCAAACTCAATAGGCCTCCAGGTGGTCTGCTTTCCTAACTAGAGTGAACTTGAAATCTAAATTTTAGATGTGACCAACTAGTAATGGGTGCTCGTTTAAAACACATCATCTTCATCAGCATCTTTCTGTTTAAAAAGTCAGTGAGCCCCAGAGGCTACACAGACTTGAGGATCTGCAATGTGCCGTTGTAGAAATGAGTTCTGTGGCTCATTCTTTTAGAATAATCTTCAAATTTATTCAGCAAGTCTATTATTTCCAGGGAGTGAGCTAAGCACAGAGAGAAACAAGAGCTATAATTGTCTAAGCAGCTCACAGTCCAGGGAGGTAAAAAACATGTAAATAAGTAATTGGCATGAAGTGGAGGCACAGGAAAGTGATGGCGTTTGAATTGATTTGGGATGGATGAGCCGATTCTCAGCAGATAAAGAGATGGGGTAAGGGCATTTTGGAAGGCAGAATTTCAGGCAAAAGAAACAGCAAGTTGGGCGGTGCCTGTGGCTCAAAAGGAATAGGGTGCCGGCCCCATATGCCGGAGGTGGCAGGTTCAAACCCAGCCCCAGCTAAAAACTGTAAAAAGAAAAAAAAAGAAAAGAAACAGCAAGTTAGCAAGTGTTGGAGCAATTTAGGCAGTAACAAGAACATGAGTAATCTGTTTTTGTACTCACAGGGTGAGAAGGAAGAAGATGATAGCAAGTTGGAGGAGTGAGTCAAGTAGGGATTGGAACTTGGGCTCAAGTCATGAGGAGTCCTGCAGTTCACATCATAGAGATTTCATTCAAACCACTGGCAAAAGAGCTGCTGAAAATGTAAGCAGAGGATGACATAACACTAATCACATTTGAGCATCTCTGGTGCCACATCAGCTAATCCCCAGGAACTGCATCAAGTTGGTGCTTCTAATACTATCTCCACTTTATAAGACACAAAACTGAGACTTAGGCAGATTAAATAGTGAATGTCAGAGCAAGGACATGGTTTTGCCTGTAAGCTCTAAACCTATGGAATGGAAAACAAAACAAAAAAAAAAAGTGGAAACAAGATGTTTCAAGGGGAAATTGCAATATTCCAGGAAGAAGATGAAGGGAACTCCACCAGGGCAGTGATAGTAGGGTGGAGATAAAGACTCTGGTGTGGTATATTTCAAGGATAGCAGTTCCTTCTTTGCCATTCCAGAAGGTACTATGTAATCACATTCCCATTATTTTGAATTCCCTCTACTTTTTTTTTTTTTAATTTTAAATTGCTGTTACCAGCTGATCTCCTGTTTGGCTATTTACCAATAGAGCATCCAGAGATAAAAACTTACAACTCTTAAAGTTTAAACAAAAATATTTAAGTTAAATTCTAAACCAGAGCTCCAGAATATTCTGAGCAACGTCAATATCATTGGGATGGCATCTGACCATCATTTTTTCGGTCATTTTCTTCATTCAACAGTTACTTAGTGAGGACCTACTTTATTTCAAGCCCTAAGCAAGGTGGTCGGGATACAGTGATGGAAATACAGTTTGCAAGGGCCAAATGGAGAATTGTGTGCCCCAGGATTCAAGGTTTTCTCATTACTTGGAAAATATTAATAATAGTAACATATCAGTTCATATTGAAGTGTGTAGGTGTGATGTGTTTGTTAAAATATTTTTAAAAAATCATTCCATCATACCTTTAACTCATACTTCAGGCAATGTTAATACCAGAAGAAAGGTCTTTATGATGTATTTTTCACATTTATTAAAGAACAGATTGTAGCAAAAGACTTTGCTTCTGTGACAATGGCTTTGATTTACACCTATCAAAATAGAACCTTCATTTGCTCACTTAAGCATTTGTTAAATAACCCAATCTGCTGCTGATTTAGAAGCCAGTTGCCTCTCTCTCCACACACCCCATGCACTGAGAGGTCAGTTAACCACTTTCCTCATGCACTCCCAGCCATGAATGGTCCTTACTCACAGAATATCTCAGACCTATTCCAGCTTGGGGTTCTAGCATTTGATAATGTTAGGAATTTTGCCTGCATTCACCAGTGGGGTTTCGGTTTTATTGTCCCATCAAATCCCACAGGTAAAAGTTCCAGTAATGACACCTACCAAAACAGTACCTATTAGGAGTGATTGCATGCTCCCTTGTGCTTTCAGCATCCCAGGGTAATTGCTATGTCATCTGAAAAATGGAATGACAATCTGGAGCTTTCTGATGGAAGGACCTCATACAAACTACTCCTCAATGAGAAGTTTTAACTTCATAAAACTACTGCTGACTAGCTCTGGGACTAGGGCTCAACACTAATATTCATTTTTAAAAAAGGTGTAATTACTAGAATTTTCTTTCTCAATCTTGGCCTAGGTCTGTACCTTTCATTTGGTTTTGATCTCTGAAGTCAAACAGAATGAGTTCATCATGACTAAATGACAGCCCCTTCCTGTCTGTGTCAGGTTGTCTATTTCCTCAATTAAGTGCCTCCATTTCCTGCTGCTGTTCTAGTGACACCATTTCCAGACCCACTCATTATCCTGAACACTTTCTTCTTGAGTCACTCTAATTCTTCAATGTTCTTTCTTCAAGTGTGATACTGAGAACTGAACGTAGTATACTAAAAGAGATTTGGCCAGCAAAAATTAAATGGAAATATTAATTCCATACCATTCTATTACTGAAATATAAAATATAAATATCCTTTGTTTTAATCTAGTGGCCACGAGGCTAATTACTAATAATGAACCCTGATGCCTCGAAGTCTTTGTACTTATTAGTTTGTTAAGAAAACTCTCTTCAGAGATGTTGTGGCACAGCCATCTCCATTGAAGCAGGGATCCCCTTCATTCTCTCTACCTTCACATGGTTTTATTTTGTTTTTATTATTATTATTATTATTATTTTGAGACAGAGCCTCAAGCTGTCACCCTGGATAGAGTGCCGTGGCATTACAGCTCACAGCATCCTCCAATTCCTGGGCTCAAGCGAGTCTCTTGCTTCTGCCTCCCAAGTAGCTGGGACTACAGGCGCCTGCCACAACGCCTGGCTATTTTTTGGTTGCAGCCATCATTGTCGTTTGGCAGGCCCAGGCTGGATTCGAACCCGCCAGCTCAGGTGTACATGGCTGGCGCCTTAGCTCGCTGAGCCACAGGTGCCAAGCCTAAGCCCAAGAGTTTGAGGTTGCTGTGAGCTGTGATGCCATAGCACTGTATTTACTGAGGGTGACATAGTGAGACTGTCTCAAAAAAAAATATATCTGAGTGGGGCTTTTACCTCCCTTGCTTATTAAGTTCTTGGTGTTTTCCCTGCTACCAGAAATCAGAGGTGTGTGCCCTCTTCCTCATTGATAGTTCTCAGATGGGGAAACAAGGACTGATCCTGGAGCCCTTAGTGGGGCCTGTGCCCTCTAGCGGGGAGAACTAGGGAGGTGCTGGTTGAGATGGGCTGGGCAGTGGGATCTCTGAGATGACAGGAGCCAGGGCAGGGAAGAATACTTAAGGCAAAGTTCGCAGGTGCAGTCAGGACCTTTGTGTGTTGGAAGAAAACCAGTGGGGGTCGGGGATGAGTGGGCCCTGATAACTGTTGAGAGACTGTGGGTTTTGAGGTGTAGGGAAACACTGGTGAGGGTCTTTTTTTCTTTTCTTTAAGTATATGTAATGGGCCTTTGAGGCGGAACTGTTAATCCTAGCACTCTGGGAAGTGAGGCGGGAAGATCCCTTGAGCTCAGGAGTTTCAGACCATCTTGAGCAAGAGCAATACCCAGTCTCTACTGAAAAAACAAAAATCAGCTAGGCATTGAGGTAGGCCCCTGCAGTCCCAGGTGTTTGGGAGGCCGAAGCAGGAAGATGGCTTGAACCAAGGAGTTTGGGGTTGACTGTGAGCTAGGCTGACAGCATGGCACTTTAACCTGGGCAACTGAGTGAGACACTGCCTTAAAAAAAATAAAAATAGCATTGAGTGCAGTTAAATGCAATTAGGTGCATTAACATTACGTGTCCATTGACACCTTCCATCCAGAATTTTTCCGTGTTCCCAAACTGAAGTCCTGTACCCCTGAACACCCGACCCTTGGCAGCCCCCATTAGCTCTGCAGCTCCCCTCTATGGGGGAGGCCCGGACTGGGACAGCGAAGTGACACAGGCCTGCCACCTGCGGGTATGGAGGTGACGCCTAGGCGTCTGCCTTCCTCTCCAGGTGGGATGTTGCGGAAGGGAAGGGGCTGAGGAGACTTGGCGGCGTGGCCCGTCGCACTGGGTGACAATGGTGGCCAGAGACGCCGCGTGGGCCCCGCAGGGAAGTAGCGCCTCGGCTCGCGGCGGCCGCCTGGCGGCCGGGCCTGATAGCGCAGCGGCCTCTAGCTTGGCACCCCGGGGCGAACCGCTCGTTCGAGTCCCCTGGCTGAGACACCTGGCGAGCTCTTCGGTTCCGGCTTCTTGGCCTCCGCGCACACCCGGGACGGGGCCGTGCGTGTGGGGCCGGTCGGTGGCTCGTGAAGAAGTTCCGGGTCGTTTGAGCCTGAGAACCCAGCTGGAGAATATAGGAGCAAGAGGCGTAAATCCGCGGGGACCGCGCGGGGGTGGTGCTGGGCCCAGCCGGCGGGACACCCACAATGGAACTGGCTTGTCCCGCTCCACCGTGGTCCCGGTGTCGGATCCGCGCGGTCCGAGAGTCAGGGAGCATGCGGCGCGTGGGGACGCGCCTGCCGCAGGCAGAGGTGGTGGGGAGAGGGTCTCGGGGTCCGGAGCGCAGAGCCGGAGGCCACGCCGAGGAGATACGCCGCCCGCCGGACTCCGCCAGCTGCGCCCTGCGGTCAGCCCCTCCCGCCCGTGTCTCCGGCTTCCGAGCTCAGAGTCGGTCTGGAGTTGGGGCCCGAACCCTGGCGGGTGCAGCGGGGCTGTCACCAGGAGGGTGTGCTCCGACCTGGGGCGCCCCTCGGCCTCCTTTCCTCGGCGCTGTCCGAGTCGGACCCTGACAGGTGTCCCGTGCCACCCTGATCCTGTGCCTTTCACTACATTTACTTAATGTACGAGTATTTTTGTAGTATTTTTTCCAAATGGGGCTCTTCACTATTTTATGCTTTTCAGTTGAACAACACGAATGGAGAACGTCCCGGGTGGGGATGTGTCACACTAGTATAATCAGGTGCCCAGTGTTTTCTAAGGTGAGTGCTCGGCAACTTTCTGGCCAGGCCCCACCCCCATCCCTACTCCAGTTGAGGACGCACGTGGAGATGGTGGACAGCTGTTCTGGGGACTCAGATCCTCAGGGGTGCCTAGGAGGCAAAAATATGCTGGCCACTCTTCTTGACCTTGTGGATTACTTGTCTTCCTGTTACCCAGGAGAGTCAGAAAAGGCCTTTCAAATGAGTTTGTTGTAATTGCTGTAACAAAACATCGCAAACTTAGTGGTTTCAAACAATACAAATTTATTATTTAGCAATTCTGCAAGTTTGAGTCAGAAATGGGTCTCAGTGGGCTGCAATCAAGGTGATGGCAGATCTTTGTTACTCCCGACACACTCTAGGGGAGAATTCATTTTCTTACCTTTTCTTTCATCTTCTAGGGCAGCTGATACCCTTGGATGGTGGCCCCTTCTCATTTACAAAGCCAGCGGTGGCCAATGAGCCTTTCTCACTTCTTATCACTCTGACCTGGCCCACACTCTTCCTGTCTCTTGCTTTCATCTTTTGGGAACCACCTGGATAATCCCGGCCCACCTCCCAAATTTAAGGTCAGTTGATTAGCAATGTTAATTCATCTTTTCATATAATAACAACATACTTTGGGAGATTAGGATGAACACATCTGTGGAGAAGCTGTTCTGTCTTCTAGAGAGAAGGGCTTAGGGCAGGAGTTGCCACTGCTTAGATGGAAAGGATTCTCTGCCTGTGATCAGTGTGTGAAGTTCCCCATTTCCCTACCTTCTTACCAGCACCAACTGTTCTCAGCCTTTGAGAGTTTTACTGCTTTTTGGAATGAGCCTATTTAACAACTGGGGGAATTGAGATTTAGAGAGGGACAATTACTTGTCTGAGATCTCATGTAAGTTTTTGTCTGTTGCCTGACCCCCAGTTTTTTTCCATTTGGTATGGTTTATATGGGAGGACATTTACCTAGGAGGCTTGCAAACCACTGGATTTCTTTATCACCTTTCATCCATTGAGTATCTGCAACTGTGGTTCTCAGCCTGTGAGTTGCGACCCCTTTGGGGTCGAATGACCCTTTCACAGGGGTCCTAAGACCATCCTGCATATCACATATTTACATTATGATTCATAACAGTAGCAAAATTACAGTCAGAAGTAGCAATGAAAATAATTTTATGGTTGGGGGTCACCACAACATGAGGAACTGTATTAAAGGGTCGCGGCATTAGGAAGGTTGAGAACCACTGGTTTAGGAAAGGATCATAGTAAAGACAGGGCTTTGAAAATGAGTGAAGAAGCGAATTGAAGAAGGACTGACATACCACCTGTATTTCTAATATTTCTCTAGTTGACAGGTATGTGGGCATTGATGGTTAGTACCAGAATCACACGTTGATAATAACTTTGGATTAGCCAGACCTTAAGCAATGTGAGTGTGAGGACAGATTAGCCATTGCAAGCTGTATGTAATATATTTCACAGACTTTGAAGAGTTTTAATTGTATGGTTTTATTTCATTTTATTTTTCTAAATTTTTATTTCACTAAAATAAAGCAAGAGGATATGCTTTTTTGTTTTTTTTTTTTTTTAAATCTTACATTACAGAACCCTTTGTTTAATCATTAACAGGAGGCTTTCAACTAGAGGAACCAGAATTACATATTTTCAAAAATTAAGCTTTACCCAGTAGGTTTGAATTTATCTAACCCCTACTCCCTGCCCTTCATGTGTACTCCTAATATTCTGAAATAAAAAGAAATTAGAGTTAAAAAAAAAAAAAGAGAACCACTGGTTTGCAGCCACCAGCAAATATATACTGGGACCCACAGGCGTGGTGAGCAGGGACTTGTGGGGCAGAGAAGGAAACCATGGCAGTTGTCTTTGGAGAGCCCTCCTTCTCTCCTCTAGATGTACCCTAACTGGTCTCTGCCTCTCATTTTGTCCCCCCTTCTCCAGACCCTACTCAGTGGCTACAGGGATAGTATAGTTTCTATCCTTTTATTAAAACAATTTGTTCTATAATATTTGGATTCAGTCACATGGCCACATGTGGCCCCAGGGCTACAGGTTCCCCATCCGTGGTCTAGACATAGAAACCAGACTAGGGTCTTTGCCTTAGAGTTCTTCCTTAGCTTTATAACACACTGCCTTCTTGTAGGGGGTAGGGGGCCTGGCCTGGCCTGTACTTCTTACCTTGCTTCTCCTATCTCTCCCTGCTAGATAGCAGGTTGGAATATCCTGCTCTGTGCAGCCTTGAAGGTGGCTCCCCAGTGATGACACCTTCTGGAATTTCTTTTATGGTGGAAGTGATGGTTTATCACTGCTGGAGTTAGTTTCCAAAATACACTGTGGTCTGGGCACAATTGCTCATGGCTGTAATCCTAGCACTCTGGGAGGCTGAGGGGGCAGGATCCCTTGAGCAAAGGAGTTTCAGACCATCCTGAGCAAGAGTGAGACCTCAGCTGGGTGCTGTGGCCAATCCTAGCACTCTGGGAGGCCAAGGCAGGTGGATTGCTTGAGCTCACAAGTTTGAGACCAGCCTGAGCAAAAGCAAGACCCTGTCTCTATTAAAAATAGAAAAACTGGGCGGCGCCTCTGGCTCAGTGAGTAGGGTGCCGGCCCCACATACTGAGGGTGGTGGGTTCAAACCCAGCCCCGGCCAAACTGCAAAACAAAGAAATTGCCGGGCGTTGTGGCGGGCGCCTGTAGTCCCAGCTACTCGGGAGGCTGAGGCAAGAGAATCACCTAAGCCCAGGAGTTGGAGGTTGCTGTGAGCTATGTGATGCCACAGCACTCTACCAAGGGCTATAAAAGTGAGACTCTGTATCTACAAAATACAAAAAAAAAAAAAAAAAATAGAAAAACTGAGACAAGAGAATCGCTTGAGCATGGGGAAGGAGTGAGCAGGAGCCTGGGGGTCAGGGCAGGGGAGAAAGGGAGGCTGCTCCCTGAAGGAGGCTGAGCAGAAGAGGTTGCTGTGAGTGTAAGCTATGATGCCACAGCACTCTGCCCAGGGCGACAGCTTGAGACTCAGTCTCAAAAAAAGTGAGACCTCATCTCTACTAAAAATAGAAAAACTATTTGAGGATTGTGGCAGGTGCCTGTAGTCCTAGCTATCTGGAAGGCTGAGGCAGGAGGATCACTTGAACTGAAGAGTTTGAGGTTGCTGTGAGCTAGGCTGATGTCAGGGCACTCAGGCTTGGGCAACAGTGAGCGTCTGTCTCAGAAAAAAACACACATACACACAATATTGTGATTTCCACCTTTCTCTCTTTCTTTGGATCACTGACTTTGAGGAAAGCCAGCTGCCATGGCATGAAGACTCTCAGATGGCCTTTGGAGAGGCCCACAGTGTGGAAATAATCTTCTTTGGAAGTGGATCTTTTGACCCTACTCCAGCCTTGACAACTAGGCACTGGTTACATCTGGATGGCAGCTACATGAGAGCACCTCAGCAGACCACCCAGCCAGGCCTCCCTCAAGTCCCGATTCCCAATTTGCGGAAGCCATGAAATAATAAATTTGTTTTATTCATCTACATTTTGGCATAGTCTGTTACACAGCAGCAGGTAACTAGTACACTAGCTGTCTCTGAACCTAAGCTTCCTCCCTTGTGCCTTGAGAGTAATGGGAATGAGGGACCCCAGAGAAATAGCACAACCACACACCAGCCCAGAGCCTAGTTTGCAGCCAGTGAGCACTCCCTGTACCTGCAATCTCCCAGTTCCCACAATTGGTCACCTTCTTGCCCCTCCCTGGGCAGAACATGACCTCACAATGTCAGGTCAAGTCACTACATACTTGGTCCAAGGTCATTCTTTGGCCATAGACAGAGGATCTGGGCAGGAAAGAATTGGATAAGAGCCAGAGGGTTATCCTTCTCTCTCCTCCAGCCAACAAACTGTGCTGGGCCAGGTGAGACCATCTGCCTTGTGCCTGCTCTCCTGGGATAAACAGGTAGACCTTGGTGAGGGGCCCTGCCCTTCCTGAGTTGAGGGGGGTGGCGTGGCCTGGCTCAGGCTTTGCATGCTAGCTGCCATCAAGAACCTGGGAGAACTGAGGACTATCTTTTCCTTCTGACTTTCAGCTGTCCCTCCCTACTACCTGCTCAGCCTCCTTCAGGGAGCAGCCTCCCTCTCTCCCCTGCCTCTGGCCCCCGGGGCTCCTGCCCACTCCCTGCTCCTCCATTGTACCTTTCCTCAAGTTTGTTCTCCCTCCCTGTTTCCCTGTTCCTCTGTGAATTACTCAAGAACAACATGGCCATGTAGGCTTGGAATAATAGACCCTACTTTAAAAAAAAAGGAGGCGCCGCCTGTGGCTCAATGAATAGGGCACTAGCCCCACATACTGAGGGTGATGGGTTCAAACCCAGCCCCGGCCAAACTGCAACAAAAGAAATAGCTGGGCGTTGTGGCGGGCGCCTGTAGTCCCAGCTACTCGGGAGGCTGAGGCAAGAGAATCGCCTAAGCCCAGGAGTTGGAGGTTGCTGTGAGTTGTGTGATGATGCCACGGCACTCTACTGAGGGCGATAAAGTGAAACTGTCTCTACAAAAAAAAAATTCTTAAAGAAAAGAAAAATCAGAAGAACCCAGTCCATTCCCTAGTGGGAATCACTACTCATTATGTTTTCCAGTCTTTTTCTATGCATTTACATTACATACATGTATTCAAGTTTAGATTTATATACATTATTTGAAAACATTTATTGGATCTTGTGATACTTATTATTCTGCAGTGTACTTCCTCTTATTTACTCGGCTACAGCTCTGCTGTTCTTTTCAGTAGCTGCATAGAATTCTCTAGGGTGGCTCAGTGCCTGTAGCTCAGCAGCTAGGGCGCCAGCCACGTACACTGAAGCTGGTGGGTTCGAATCCAGCCTGGGGCTGCCAAACAACAATGACAACTACAACCAAAAAATAGCTGAGTGTTGTGGCGGTTGCCTGTAGTGCCAGCTACTTGGGAGGCTGAGGCAGGAGAATTACTTAAGCCCAAGAGTTTGAGGTTGCTGTGAGCTATGATGCCACAGTACTCTACCCAGGACAACAGCTTGAGACTCTGTCTCAAAAAAAAAAAAAAGAATTCTCCAGGGTGAATGGACCGTAATTTATTTTACTATCCTTTTGTTGATAAATAATTGGGCTGCTTCTTTTTGTTGTTTATTTTTCTTTTTGGTTCATATTAAAGTTGTGTTGCCACAAACATCTTGGCCTAGCTTTGTGTTCATGAGTGAGTCTTAGAATTTCTAGGAAGAAGACCGAGCTCAGTGGCTCACACCTGTAATCCTAGCACTCTGGGAGGCCAAGGTGGGTGCATTGCTTGAGCCTGTGAGTTCTAGACCAGCTTGAGTAAGAGCAAGACCTGGTCTCTACTAAAAATAGAAAAGCTAGCCAGGTGTAGGGGTAGTTGCCTGTGGTCCCAGCTACTTGGGAGGCTGAGGCAAGAGGATTGCTTGAGCCCAAGAGGTTGAGGTTGCATTGAGCTAAAACTTCATGGCATTCTACCAAGGGTGATGGAGTTAGACTGTCTCAAAAAAAAAAAAAATTCTAGGAAGAAAGTATTCCCATTTTGTTAATTTTTATCATTTTGTCTCTCCCTGTTTTTTTTTTTTTTTTAAGATAGAGTCTCACTATGTCAGCCACGCTAGAGTGCTGTGGTATCAGCCTAGCTCAGAGCAACCTCAACCTGAGGTAGTGATTCTCCTACCTCAGGCTCCTGAGTAGTTTGGATTACAGGCACCCGCCACAACACCAAATTAATTTTTCTATTTTTAGTACAACAGGTCTCACTATTGCTCAGGCTGGTCTAGAACTCTTGAGCTCAGGCAATCTACCTGCTTTAGACTACCATCCCAGAGTACTGGGATTGCAGGCGTGAGCCACCACCTCACCCAGCCTACTTTTTTTTTCTTTGAGGCAGTGTCTCATCTATTGCCTTGGGTAGAGTGCTGTGGCATCATAGCTCACAGTAACCTCAAACTCCTGAGCTTGAGCAATCCTTTTGCCTCAGCCTTCTGAGAGCCATATAGGCACCTACCACTACACTTGGCTAGTTTTTCTATTTTTAGCAAAGACAGGGTCTTACTTTTGCTCAGACTAGTCTTGAACTCCTGAGCTAAAGCAATCTACCTGGTTTGGCCTCCCAGAGTTCTAGACCAGCTGGGATTACAGGAGTGAGTCACAACACTTGGCCTGGAAATAATACTTTTATAGTTTGTCTTGACTTTTTTTTTTTTTCTGTAGAGACAGTCTCATTTTATCGCCCTTGGTAGCATGCCGTGGCGTCACACAGCTCACAGCAACCTCCAACTCCTGGGCGTAGGTGATTCTCTTGCCTCCAGCCTCCCGAGTAACTGGGACTACAGGTGCCCGCCACAACGCCCGGCTATTTTTCTGTTTTGCAGTTCAGCCAAAGCTGGGTTTGAACCTGCCACCTTCGACATAGGTGCTGCCCTTTAATCTGATGTTTTGTTTTGTTTTTGCAGTTTTTGGCTGGGGCCGGGTTTGAACCTGCCACCTCCGGTATATGGGGCCGGCGCCCTCCTCCTTGAGCCACAGGTGCTTCCCCTGTCTTGACTTTTGATATCTTGCTTGTCATGATTATCTATTGCCTTTCTTTTCTTTTTTTCTTTTTTTTGAGTTGAGTCTCACTCTTTTGCCTCACAGCCTAGCTCACAGCAACCTCTATTGTTTTTCTGTTAGAAGATCTGAAGGGTTAGGGCTAAGGATATACCACAGGGTTATACCACCTTCTTTTTCCTTCTTCTACCAAGGGGGAATCTAATAATTAATGGTGGAATCAATGTGTCTGTATTGTGACTGTGAATATTACAGCTGAGAGGAGTGAGATGAACATTGAACTGCAATTGTGCTTCCTTTCTGGTGGAGCTATTTTTTGGAATTTTCATGATCTGTGTCAGCTTCTCAATTCAACATTCTATGTGGTGAGATTCAATCATGTACAGTACGGCTCAGTGCCTGTAGCTCAGCGGCTTGGGCACCAGCCACATACACTAGAGCTGGCGGGTTCGAATCCAGCCCGGGCCTGCTAGACAACAATGACAACTACAACCAAAAAATATCCGGGCGTGGTGGCGGGCACGGCACCTGTAGTCCCAGCTACTTGGGAGGCTGAGGGAAGAGAATCGCTTAAGACCAAGAGTTTGAGGTTGCTGTGAGCTGTGACCCCATGGCACTCTACCGAGGGTGACATAATGAGACTCTGTCTCAAAAAAAAAAAAAAAATCATTCAGTATTTTTCTGGAGTCTTTTGGAAGTCTGTTCCACTTGAGTCTGAGTGCTCCCTACTGACAGGGATTTTTTGGATTTTATCCTGGCATTTCTCTTCATCACCCTTTTAACCATGTATTTCCTCCCTGGGTCCTCTTGCAACCCATTTGCCCCAATTTTCTTTCTTCTCCACAGCACAAATTGCAATAAATTTTCATTTCTTTTTCTTTCTTTCGTTATTTTTATTTTTTAATTTTTTTGCAGTTTTTTGGCCAGGGCTGGGTTTGAACCCTCCACCTCTAGCATATAGGGCTGGTGCCCTACTCCTTTGAGCCACAGGTGCCACCCAATTTTTTTTGAGACTGAGTCTGCCCTCGGTAGAGTGCTGTGGTGTCACAGCTTACAGCAAGCTCCAACTCTTGGGCTTAAGTGATTCTCTTGCCTAAGCCTCCGTAGCTGGCACTACAAGTGCTCACCACAATGCCCAGCTATTTTTTTTTTTTTTTTGTAGAGACAGAGTCTCACTTTATCGCCCTCGGTAGAGTGACCTGGCATCACACAGCTCACAGCAACCTCCAACTCCTGGGCTTAGGCAATTCTCCTGCCTCAGCCTCCCGAGTAGCTGGGACTACAGGCGCCTGCCACAATGCCCAGCTATTTTTTCGTTTTGCAGTTCTGCCGAGGCTGAGTTTGAACCCGCCACCTTTGGTATATGGGGCCAAGGCCCTACTTGCTAAGCCACAGGCGCCGCCCTCGCCCCGCTATTTTTTGTTGTAGTTGTTATTATTGTTGTTTGTTAGGCCCAGGCTGGGTTCGAACCCTCCAGTCCCAGTGTATGTGGCTGGTACCCTAGCCGCTGAGCTACAGATGTAGAGCCAGATTTGTATTTCATTATGGTTGCTCTCTTCCCCACTCCTGGAGCTCACAAGTGCAGAGATTCGTTTGTTTTGTTTACTGACGAATCACCAAGTTTGAGCGTAGTGCTTGGCATGGAAAGGAGGCTCAATACATGGTTGTTAAATGGATTTCCCGTCACACTCCTGTGCATTCTGTTTCTTTGATTTCAAGTCTTTCTTGGTTTACTCTCTTGTTTGGTAGAGCACATCCTCAGTAACTCTCTGAGAAAGGGTGCTTGTGATATCTTTAGATTCTATAGCTATGTACATACTTACACTCAAATTTAATGCAGTCTGGCAAATTTCTTCACGTGGAAGATGGTACCAAATATTGTGTATCTGTCTCATAAGGTTGTAAAGAAAATTAAGTAAGATAAATCCTATAAATCTTTGGTTCTCAACCTGTGGGTCACGACCCATAGGTACTGTATTAAAGGGCCGTGACATTAGGAAGGCTGAGAACCACTGGTATAAATGGTTAGCATTCTCTTAGTATAAGTTTTTAAGACTTTTTGAGAATACAATGAAAATAAATACAGGCTCGGCACCTGTGTTCAGTGGTTAGGGTGCAGGCCACGCACACTGGAGCTGGCAGGTTTGAACCCTGCCCAGGCCTGCTGAACAACAATGACAACTACAGCAAAAAAATAGTCGGGCATTGTGGTGGGCGCCTGTAGTCCCAGCTACTCAGAATGCTGAGGCAAGAGAATTGCTTAAGCCCAAGAGTTGGAGGTTGCTATGAGCTCTGACACCATGGCGCTCTACTGGGGCAACATAGTGAGACTCTGTCTTAACAAAAAAAAACAAAAAAAAACAAGGAAAGCCAAGAGTGGAGGCTCACACCTGTAATGTCAGCACTTGGGAGAATGAGGCAGGTGGATTGTCTGAGCTTACAGGTTCGAGACCAGACTGAGCAAGACTGAGACCCTGTCTCTAAAAAATGGCTGGGTGTTTTGGTGGGTGCCTGTAGTCCCAGAGCTACTTGGGAGGCTGAGGCAAGAGAATTGCTTAAGCCCAAGAGTTGGAGGTTGCTGTGAGCTGTGACACTACGACACTTTACCAAGGGCAACAGAGTGAGACTCTGTCTCAAAAAAAGGTAATAAATACAAAAGAATGGTTGTTTATGAGGCAGTTGAACGTAGAGGCTAAGAGCAGGGCATTGTAGGTAGTCAGGGCTGGTTTTGAGTCCTCTGCTCTATGACCTACTAACTTTACTCACTGATGCCTTGGTTTCTTCTTCTCCCCCCCCTCCCCCCGGGGCTAGGTTTGAACCCGCCATCTCCGATATATGGGGCCAGCGTCCTACTCCTTGAGCCACAGGCGCCGCCCTTTTGTGAAAAAGGGGAATGATCGGCCTTGGCGCCTGTGGCTCAACGGGCTAAGGTGCCAGCCACGTACACCTGAGCTGGCAGGTTCGAATCCAGCCCGGGCCCGCCAAACAACAACGACGGCTGCAACCAAAAAATGGCCGGGCGTTGTGGCGGGTGCCTGTAGTCCCAGCTACTTGGGAGGCGGAGGCAGGAGACTCGCTTGAGCCCAGGAATTGGAGGTTGCTGTGAGCTGTGATGCCACGGCACTCTA
>CAUYRH010051633.1:0-11043 GCA_963574655.1 Perodicticus potto
GTGCCTGTAGTCCCAGCTACTTGGGAGGCAGAGGCAAGAGACTCGCTTGAGCCCAGGAATTGGAGGTTGCTGTGAGCTGTGATGCCACAGCACTCTATCTAGGGTGACAGCTTGAGGCTCTGTCTTAAAAAAAAAAAAGAAAAAGAAGCGCAAAGTCATTCTGAGGCTAATTCCTGATCCTTCCTACACAGCCAGGTTGTGTTTTTGTTGTTGCTTCAGTTGGGGGTGGGTGGGAGGCTGAGTTCAAACCCGCCAGTATATGTGGCTGGCACCCTAACTGCCGAGCTATAGGTACCAAGCCTTCAAAGGATATTTATTGTATTTAATTCAAGAGTTTTGGGGTGTCATAGCTGCAGGATTTTTCAGAATGCCTAGTGTGAGATATTGCCAGGAACACTTAATCTTGCTAAATCCTGTTCATCTTTAAAGGCTCAACTCAAAGTTCTCCTCTTATGCAAACACCACTGGCAGTGAAGTTTGACTTTCTCTGCAATGAGTGAAACGTTCCACAGCCCTGTGGCCCCCACAATCCCCCCACCCATCCTGTAACTTACTTGGAAGGCCGCCTTAACATCTTTTGCATCCACTTTAATTAATGCCTGGCGGGGGAGTAGGGAGGATGCTTAATACTCACTGAACTAAAAAAAATAATTGATAATGTGCTAAAGACACAGTCCGAATTCTGCGAGGTTTGCTCCTATTCTCATCCCTTGAGAGATGCTCAGTCTATGCACTGTGAATGCAGTCAGGTACTGGCCGCCTTCATTCTGTCCTGACACTCCCCGGCTGGTTCCGATCTGGAGACCTTTGCACTCACTGCCTTTCTGCTTGGAATGCTCTTCCCCTGGGGGTTTGCTTGGCTAACTCCTTCCAATTCTGTAGGTCTCAACTCCAATGCTACCCTCAGTGAGGGGCTCTCCTAACCACCCCCACATCACACCCAGTCATGTGACCCGAATAGTCTCTTCTTCATCCCACATGTTTTATATAATCACCTAAATTAGTTGATGTATTTATGTGGTTTCCAAAAAAATTAAAACATAATGCAATTTAGGTAGTAGCCTTCCCAGAACCTAGAATGATGCCATGTAATACGTACTCAGTAAATAATGTGTTAACTGCCTACTATGTACGGTTGCAAGGGATTTTAAAACATGAACCCTGGCAAGTTAATTGACAAGTTCAATTGATAAAAGCAGATATTATAAGATTAGCCCACATTACAAAATCCCCAAACCAGAGATGTTGGCGTGGATGTGGAGAAAAGGGAACACTTCTACACTGCTGGTGGGAATGCAAACTCATAGGCTCCTTTTGGAAAGATGTTTGGAGAATACTTAGAGATCTAAAAATAGGCCTGCCATTCCATCCTATAATTCCTCTACCAGGTATATATCCAGAAGACCAAAAATCACATTACAACAAAGCTATTTGTACCAGAATGTTTATTGCAGCCCAATTCATAATTGCTAAATCATGGAAGAAGCCCAAGTGCCCATCAACCTGTGAATGGATTAATAAATTGTGGTATATGTACACCATATTATGCAGCCTTAAAGAAAGATGGAGACTTTATCTCTTTCATGTTTAGATGGATGGAGCTGGAACATATTCTTCTTAGCAAAGTATTTCAAGAATGGAAGAAAAAGTATCCAATGTACTCAGCCCTACTATGACCTACTATGAAACAAATTTATAGCTTTCATATGAAGGCTCTAACCCAATTATCCCACACGAATAGGGGTAATGGGGCCGGGTTGGGGGGGGGCGAGGGGAGGCTGGGTGGAGGGAGGGTAATTTGTGGGATCACACCTATGGTGCATCTTAGAAGGGTACAGGTGAAACTTACTAAATGCAGAATATAAAGGTCTTAACACAATAACTAAGAAAATGCTATGAAGGCTATGTTAACCAGTTTGATGAAAATATTTCAGATTGTATATGAAACCAGCACATTGTACCCCCGATTGCATTAATGTACACAGCTATGATTTAATTAAAAAAAATAAAGAATAAAAAGCAGATATTATTTCAGACCGCCTTGGAGACTTTTTTTGTTTTTTTTTTTTTTTAGACAGTCTCAAGCTGTCACCCTGGGTAGAGTGCCGTGGCATCACAGCTCACAGCAACCTCCAACTCTTGGGCTTAAGCAATTCTCTTGCCTCAGCCTCCCAAGAAGCTGGGACTACAGGCACCCGCCACAATGCCCAACTATTTTTTGGTTGTAGCTGTCATTGTTATTTGGCAGGCCCCAGCTGGGTTCGAACCTGCCAGCTCAGGTATATGTGGCCAGCACCCTACCCAGTGAGCTACAGGCGCCAAGCCCATCTTGGAGATTTTTCCATGACTGTGATAACAATTAGCAACATCTGCCTTTTCTAGGCCAAAGTTATGGAAGCTATCCTTTGGAGTTCTGGGACCCTCCCTCATCATTTAATCATGAGTTAGAGGGGGTTCAGCTCAATTTCTAAGTAAAGTCCTGGCTTTTTCCGTAGGTGGAGACAGCTTTGACAATGACAGTCCCCATTGTCATAGAGCTGGGTTGAATTCCTTCCAGGGAGGACTACGGTTGAAGCCAACCAGTTTTCTTTTTTATTTAATTTAATTTAATTTTATTCTTTTTTAATTGAGACGGTCTCACTTTGTCACCCTCGGTAGAGTGCCGTGGCATCATACCTCACAGCAACCTCAAACTCTTGGGCTCAAGCTATTCTCTTGCCTCAGCCACCGAGCTAAATTTTTTGTTGTTTGTTTGTTTGGTTTTGTTTAGCAGACCCAGGCTTGAACCCACCAGGCCCAGACACTGGCGCCCTAACCACTGACAATCAGCTTTTCCTAAAGGCTGTCACCTCCCCACCTGCTTCTGCCCACATCTCTTCCAAAGCAGTTGTGTGCTAGGAAGGAAGGAGACATGAGATGGTAGATAAGGGAGAACTCGCTGCAGTGGGGACTTAGAAAACGAGGTGATACAGGGCACCAGAGGATTAGAAGAGAGGGTGGACCGAAAAGGTGGGATAAAGGGAGGAAAAGCAAACCTTCAAGGCGTCAGAAACCACTTGGACCTACTTTGATATAGAGTCCAGGGTCAGCTTTGCCTACGTCAAAGCTTTGCCAGGGTCAAAGCTTTGCAGATTTGAAAAGATGCAATTCCTCTTAACTTGTCTTGGCCAGAAAGCTTATGTGAAAGTGGAGGAAAGAAGGAGGCTTGAGGGGATATATATATTTTTTAAACTGGAACATGGGCTTTTTGCCTGACAAGGAATACGGTTAGGCAGAGCATAAACTTCTCCTTCAATTTTAAAAATGCCATCATCTATCTCTGAAGCCCAGTGAAATGTGCACCCTTTCCTGTCTCCACCCCAATCTCCCCAACCACCGACCTGTCACCTTTCTCTTGCACCTGCTGCAGGAAGCCGGGTCTGCAGGGTTTGTCTCTGGGCCAAGTGCATGCTCTTTGGAAGCAGTTCTGCCTGAGTCTAGCCTTGCACACGCAGGGCTCCCAGCAGACTTTTCAGCGCTTGAGTGCAAAGAGTTTGTTAAAATTGCCTGTCCTTCCTCAGATGGTATGACTCAGGAGATTGGATGCTGGGTCCAGGCATCTACATTTAAAACTAAAACCACAGGAGTCTATGGATAACTCTTTCATAAAACTGGTTTTTAGAGCTGGGCAGGTGCAGTGAGGTGTGTGCATTGCTTGAGCTCAGGAGTTCCGATCAGCCCGAGCAAGAGTGAGAACGCATGTCTTAAAAAAAAGCCAGGTGTTATGGTGGGCATCTATAGTCCCAGCCTTGGGGAGACTGAGACAAGAGGATCACTTAAGGTTGCTGAGAACTATGACTCCAAGGTACTGTACCAGGATGACAGAGTGAGACTCTCTCCAAAAAAAAATGGCTTTTAGAAAAAAAAATAATAATGGTTAACATTTACTGAGGATTTCTATGAGCTAGGGATGGTGCTAATTCCTTTAGTGCCCTGTCCCATAATAGCTGACAAGCAGGCTGAGAAGCCCCTAAAATAAAGGTCTCTAACTTAAAAGTCCACCAGGCTATGGATATTTTTCTGTGAGTTATCTGTAGGATTCCCTGATTCTCTAATACCTTGCTTCTCAAAATATGGCCCTTGGCCCTCAGCACTGACACCTCTGGGAACTTCCTAGTAATGTAGGCTCTCTGCCTCCCAACCTTGACCCTGTGAATCAGAATCTACATTTTACCAAGTTACCCAGGGGATGCCTAGACACATTGAAGTTTGAGAAGCAGTTTACTCATTCATTTGGACTCTACCTCGTTCCAAACAAATGAGTGGTGTGATTTCCTATGACACACGTTATGGAAAAACCTTATGCTATATCTTGAATGTGATTCATACTGGTTATGAGCTTTCATTCATTCAACTCGATTTAGTGGACCTAATTGTATTATTTCTCCCCTAGACTACGATAGTTATCTCCTATTTGGTCTCTCTGCCTCCAATCTCTCCTTTTAATCCATTGCAAACTTTTTCTTTAAAGCAGTATAACATAGAATTATTATTAAAAGGAAATTATTGAAATACCCACAATAGTAAAAATGCAGGTGCTCTAGCTGACATGTGTGGGGTGCGGGGTCTTCTTAACTTCCCCCCAGAGTCCTCAAGACACTGCCTTTGAACTCACACGTCTGAGGAGCACAGCCAATTGTTCTGTAATAATTGAAGCACCAAAGTTTGTGATAAATGTATGTTAAAATAACTTGGATTCAAGTCATGCTCTCACTCCCGTGTCAATATGCTTTCCTGAGGATAAAAGCCCTGATACTAGTTACACGCAGAAAGATGGACATTATGGTGGGAAAGGGTCAAGAGTGATGGGTCTGGGTGCACATCCAGGTTGTTGCCCGGGAGAGCTTCCTGAAAGCTATTGCTCTGTCTGTACATAAACTCAGCCCTCCATAGCCTACAAATTATAAGCTTCTCTGTCCCACCTCTTTTTTTTTTTTTTTTTTTTAAAGATTAATGTGAGGGTAAAGATGATTAAGTTACATTGTTTTTAATTCTAAAGTAAGGGTCAAGTTGTAGTTAAGCCCTTGTCCCAAGAAGGGTGCTGAACACCCTCACATTCTGCACATTAGGTGAGATCCCACCAACTGCCCTCTCTCCTCTCCCCCTTGCCAGACTACCTTTGTGTTTTTTCTTTTGTGTGGGCTTGTACTTATTTACATATTGGTTTCATATTGGTATTGAGTACAGTGGATACCTTTTGTTTCATGCTTTACTAAGAAGAATGTGTTTCAACTCCATCCAAGTAAACCCAAAAGATACAAAGTCTCCATCTTTTCCGATAGCTGAATAGTCTCCAAGGTATACACATGTCATAGTTTGCTAATCCACTCATGGGATGATGGGCACTTGGGTTGCTTCACAACTTGGCAATTGTGAATTGAGCTGCTATAAACATTCTGGTGCAAATGTCCTTGTGGTAAAATGATTTTTGTTCTTCTGGATAGATATCTAGTAATGGGATTTTGGGATCAAATGGTGGCAGGTTGACTTTTTCTTTTTCTTTCTTTCTCTTGTTTTTTTTTTTTTTTTTTTTGAGACAGAGCCTCAAGCTCTCACCCTGGGTAGAGTGCGGTGGCATCACAGCTCACAGCAACCTTGAACTCCTGGGCTCAAATGATTCTCCTGCCTCCGCCTCCCAAGTAGCTGGGATTACAGGCACCTGCCACAATGCCTGGCTACTTTTTGGTTGCAGCTGTCATTGTGGTTTGGCGGGCCCGGGCTGGATTCGAACCCGCGAGCTCAGGTGTATGTGGCTGGTACCTTGGCTGCTTGAGCCACAGGCGCCGAGCGTTGACTTTTCGTTTTTTGAGAATTCTCCATACTTCTTTCCATAGAGATTTATTAGTTGGCAATCCCACTAGCAGTGGAACAGTGTTCCCTTCTCTCCACATCCACACCAACATCTGCAGGTTCAGGACTTTGTGATGTGAGCACTTGTCATTCTTTCCCTAAACCCCCCAGGACTCCAGGACTCCAGTGCCCTGCTCCCTGAGCACAGCTGACTTGCCAGAAGCCTGGGTCCTCAGGGCTGCTGTCCCTCTGCCTAAGGACTTCTCTCGACTGTCCTCCCCCTTGGCTTTGTGTGGTGACTGTCCCAGAGTAGGCACACTTTGAATAGAGTTAAGTGAATGGGGGGTAAACAAATGGATCAGAGGAGAGGAGAGGAGATGGGCGAGAGAATGAGAGACACCTGGGTGTGCAAAAAAGCAATGCAATGACCTGTGCCCACCCTAACCCCTCCGGGAGCCTTTGGGCTCTGTCATGCTCTTTGAAATGTTGAGTTCTAGCACCTTTCACATTGGTGCATGGCTCAAGGGCAGAGATCTCAGCTCACTCCTCTTTGAATTCTCAGGCAGTGGAGCACAGTAGGACAAGATATTTCTTCCTTTCTTAATGGAGCAAAACGGAGGAAGCTATATTACCTTTTAGGGTTTTTAGATCCCTCTTTCTTTCCTTTGCTCAAGGTGAGACTTGAAAATACTCCTTTGAATAAAAATGAAATCTCATGTGCTCTGCAGGGCTCTAAATTACAGTAAGGAGTTTTCAAGTTCTAGCTTTTCTATAGTAACAAGAATGATTTCTGTTCGTTCCCTGAAGAAGGAGCTGTACTTTATCATCCCGATCATTTTCCATTAGCGTGAGGCACACGTCAGGAATCTCCTTCTTCAGCCGAATGCGGCAGTGCACAGGGCCAGGCTTTTAAGAAGTAATTCATTAGCTTGGAAATAGGAAGTGACAATTCGCTCTCTGAGGAGACAGCTTTTATTTCTCTGGCCTCTGGCCCTTTTCTATTTAGTGTATATATTTTCCAGAAAAATCCTTATTTATTGTTTTCAATTCAATGGGGAGCAAATTTTAGACTATTTAGGCTATTTTAAATCACAAATGCAGAGCTCTCCATGTATAAATCTCTACTTTGCTATCATAATTAAATACAGAAATCAGGCAGGCCTCGCCGCTGCTCTCAGCACTCTCCAACCTTCCCCAGTCTCCGGGTTTCCCTCCCCCACTGAGATTTTAATTTTGTTAAAACGTTTCTACTGCAGCTGTGACTCAAGCAGCTCAGCTAGTGGCAGGAACACAATGTCATTTAATATTCCAGCCCACAGCCCAGACAGTTTCACATCGGGTCATTGCGGCAGCACTGTTGAGACTGCTTTATATGACAATGACAGGCAACAGTCTGCTGTTGGAGAACAGACGCATAAAAGGCGCTGGGGCTCTGAGCAGTAGCTCTTCTTCCAACAGCAGGCCACAGATTAGAGCCAATTTAGCAGAACTGAGTGTGGTCATCGGGTGATGATATAACACTAAAGCCACTCTTGATTCCCTCTGTGTTGCTTGGATAAGATTCAGTCATTCATGAATCCATCCATTCACTCATTCAACCGCATTCAAAGGGGGCCTATTTCAGGATAGGCGCTGTGCAAAAAGCAATGGTCAGGACAGAGAGCGACGTGACCACACCCTGTTACTAACACACCTATAGTCTGTTGAACAGGGTGGACTTCCAAAATATCCACAGGTAGTCTGGAAAACCAGGAAAACACCCTCACACTAACAGAGAAACCCAAGAGGAGGTTAAAGAGACACACAGAGAAGATGGGATTTGAAGCACATTTTCAGGGATAAACTGGATATCTCCAGATTTACAAAGGAGAGGATATTCCCCCCCCCCCCCAGGAAGTACAGGTACAAAGGTAAGAGACTGGTGATGGTAATGACCATGACGTTTTCAGAGAAGAGCCTCAGGGTTGACGCTGAGAAAAGGAATGCCACTTTATGTTGTGTGTCCACACCTGTGCTAGACGAGATTGGGGGCTAGAAATGGGGCTAAGGTGTCAATGACTGTAGTTCATAGTAGAGCCAGGTGAGTTAATGAAATCACCTGAGAATGAAGGGCGAGGTAGACACAACCAGATCAGATTCCAAGAGCCTAAGTAAATAGATGTTTTAGCTAGAGGCCAAAATGAAGGAAATAAATACATAATTAAAAGGAAGAAAAAGAACATAGCTCCCAGAAAACTGGTCTGATTTGAAAAATAATCATTCTTTTTTTTTTGGCAGTTTTTGGCCAGGACTGAATTTGAACCCACCACCTCTGGCATATGGGGCTGCGCCCTACTCCTTTGAGCTGCGGCTGCTGCCCAAAATAATTATTCTTTTTTAAACTATAACACTTCCAGAAATGAAAAATATTATTATTGGAACTAAAATCTCAGTCCCAGGTTAACCAGTATGTTAAACATGGCTAAAGAGAGAATTTGTGAACTGAAAAATGATTTAAGGAATTATCCAGAAGGCAGCACAGAGAGATAAGAGAAGAAAAACAAACCCATGGCTGAATCCTAGAACAACAACATTTGACTGAAGGAAGGGACACATGGGGGAGTCTGAGAAAGAGTCTAAAAGGAGCAGAGAAAGAGAAGGGTATGGTCAGGAGACGGTCTGGGCTTCCACAGAAATTATCTCACTTTTGCATTCTTCATAAAATGCGCTTATCTGTTAATTCAATAATTTTAGATATTATACATTTTAATTTCATCCTAGGAATGAGAAAAATAAAACCCAAAATTGTCCACTTTGTGTAATTAAGATATTTTATTATATTTTTTTACTTTCACTATGATGTGTCTTGGCACGGATATTTCTATTTACCCTTCTCAGGGCTCATTATGCTTTCTGAATCTGGAGTCATGTCTTTCTTTGAGTCTGGAAAATTCTTAAATCTTACATTTTGCACTCCCTTTCATCCTGGAATGCCTATTGAATGTATGTGAAGAGTTTTTGCTCTGTCCTCCATGTCTTACAATTTATTTTTCTTCTGATAATTATTTCCAAAAAATAATATTTTTCATTTCTAGAAGTGTTACACCTTTAAAAAAAATAATAATTGTTTTAGAAACCAGCCCAGTCTTCCTGGAGTTACACACATATTCTTTTCTTTGCTTTTTATTTCTTCTTTCGTGTCTTTAATTATGGATTTATTTTCTTTATTTTGGTCTGTAGCCAAAAACATTTATTTAATGAGGCTCTTGGGAAGCTAAGCCAGCTATTTGCACATCAGCTGTCATTTGCTCATGATGAGTTTATCTTCTCATGTCTGTGATTGTTATGGGAACTGGGAGGCCTGGAGTTAGGCTGTGTCCCTCGGAAGTGGCTCTGTTTTATTTTTTCCAGGTGCCCTAGGGTTTTACCAGCCTGAGATCACACCTTGTGTTAACTCTCAGTCTGGACACTCCTAGGCCACACTAGTATTATAAGTTCTAAGTTCCAACCTATGTGAAGACAGGACTATTCAGCGGTGGTGCTGGGAAACGTTTAAACAACTGGTGTAACCACAAGCTCTCTAGAGAAATAGCCCTGATTTGTAGCATTTGTCAATTATCATGAGATGAATATTTACGTAATTGCTGTTTTCAAGCAGCCAATGTAAAGTCACTTGAAGAAGAGTTAGGAAGAAATGTGTACTTTCAGCTCTTGCAAACTACTATGGGCCACCTATAGCACCACTTTAGGTTTGTGATGGAAAATTCTCGGGGAAAAACATCGTTTTTCCTAACTCAGAACCCTAGGTCAAAACAGAAATGTAAAACAAAACACAACTGTCATCTCTCTTTGCTACTAGGTAGATTTTTTTTCCTAGTTCAAACTTATTAAGGGTATAATTTTTTCAGAATCTCAGATTTACATGGATCAGGCTCAAATCTCCACCTGACATAAGCCCAGGGCTCCATCTCTTGTCCCCAAAAGTAAGTCGCTTCAACACAGAGCCTAGAAAACCACCTACTTTCCCTGTTAGTATTTAGTTTCCTCTGGTTTTGCTTCCTAGAGATTTCCATTACTCTACTGTGAACTTATCTGTGCCTTTAAAAGGATGTTTACTATATTTTATGCAACATATCTGTGTGTGTGTTTTAAAAGAAGGGTTTTTGTGCTATTGCCCAAAAGTTGAGGTGCAACGGTGGCCATAATCTTGGCTGCTAATTTGTGTCTGTTCCCAGTTCTTTCCTCCAGGCTTCAGACCTGCAAATCGTTTGCACATCGGACTCCAAGAGGACATTCCAAACACCCTGCACTCAACACGTCTAAACCAGAGTCTCACACTTGTCACTATGCCGATGCTGCCCATCTCAGTTAATGTCAAGACCATTCACCCAGTCTTCTAGATGACAGTCTCATTTTGCTTTGAGCCATCTGTCTCCATCACAGATCTAGCTTCTCTCGGTTCCTGCTCCTCCTCGAGTCTCAGCTGCCATTATTTCCCATTGCCATTATCGTAATAGCTTCCCAGCTTGACTCCTCATCATTCTTTATTGCTGTCCCTCCCTATTTACCCAGGGGTTCGGGACCTGCCTTTCTGAATCTTAAATCTGGAGATCCCACTTCCCTGTGTAGTAGTAAATTTAGCTACGTTTTGGCCATCAACAAAGCTAAAATTTAAGCTGTTTACATGGCAATAGAGACCCTGAGTAACTTGCCCCATGCAGCACATTTGCACAGCTTGTTTCCTGTCCTCAGCACTTTGTTTCTATTCTCTGCTCCCCCCATGGGTGTGATGTACTCCAGGGATTTGCACAAGCTGCTCTCCTTCCCTGTATGTCCTTTGCCTTCCTTTACATGTCAAAATCGAGTCCTCATTGGCAAATGATGCTCACAGACCACAGCCAGGGTTCATCTCTCTCGTCTCTATTTGAACCTAAATATACAAAGTTCATCTCAGGGTGCTCTGCATTGCAGTTAGCGGCAAGATCCTTTTTTTTTTTTTTTTTTTTTTTTGATACAGAGTCTTACTCTGTCACCCTGGATAGAGTGCCCCGTTGTGCAATAGCTCACAGCAACCTCGAACTTTTGAGCTCAAGCAATCCTCTTGTTTCAGCCTCCAGATTAGCTGGGACTATAGGCACTGCCACAACACCTGGATAGTTTTTCTATTTTTAGTAGAGATGGAGTCTCACTCTTGCTCAGGCTGGTCTCTAACTCCTGAGCTCAGGCAATCCTCCC
>CAUYRH010051635.1:0-16520 GCA_963574655.1 Perodicticus potto
TTTCACATAGTAAATGAGAAAATCTCATGAATGGTATGTTAACCAGGTGGATGAAAATATCTCCGATTGTATGTCAAGCCCACACACTGTACCCCATGATTGAATTATTGTACACAGCTATGATTCAATTAAAAAAAAAAAAAAGAAGTGATTAGTTCTTAAGAAGTGATAGTTAAGTTTAGGGAGACAGGACAAAAGACCCTAACCTTATATATTTTTATTTAGTCAGTTAATTAGGAAACATTTATGGGTCACCTTTTATATGCCAGGGACATTGCTAAGATGCAAAAGTAAGTAAGCAGTTGACAGAGTTCTTACTCTAAAGGAGTGTACAATTTAGTGAGTGAGACAGATGAGAAACATATAAACAAAGAGGATAATCTGAAGAACTGTTAATGTGCTATCAAAAATAACAAATTGAGTAATAAAGGATGAGATTGCTCTCTTTCTTTTCTTTTCTTTTCTTTTTGACAGTTTCACTCTGTTGCTCCAGGCTAGAGTGCTACAGCATCCTACCTCACAGCAACCTCAAACTCCTGGGCTTAAGTGATCCTCTTGTCTCAGCCTCCTGAGTAGCTGGGACTACAGGCACATGCCACAACACCCAGCTGATTTTTCTATTTTTTAGTAGAGATGGAGTCTTGCTCTTGCTCAGGCTGGTTTCAAATACTTGAGCTCAAGCAATCCTCCCACTTTGGGAGTGCTAGGATTCAGGTGTGAGACACTGTGCCTAGCTGAATGAGATTGCTTTAGAGAGGGAGGTCAGGGAGGCCTTCTCTGAGGAGTGTCTATTTGGGTTGGGCCTGGATGATGAGAAGGGGGGTAGCCATGAGAAGAATTGGGGAAAGGACATTCCAAGTAGAGGAAGAGTATGCACAATAGTCCTAAGATGAGAATGGATTTGACATGATTGAGAGACAGAGGCCAGTGTGACAGGGGCCAAATCATGCAGGGCATTATAGGGCATAATGATAAAGTTTGGAATTTATTTTGGTTGCAATGGGATGTCATCAGAAGGAGAGTAATTCGGCATGATTTCAGTTTTCAAAAGAATAGTCTGGCTGGTGCATGTAAGATGAAGAAACTGGAGGAATGGAGATGACATAGATGATAGTTTTAATGTCTAGGAAAGAGATGGTTGTGGCTTGGGCTGTGGTTGCAGTAGTGGAGATGGTGATATGTAGATGGATTCCTGAACATATCTTTTGGGTAGAACCTATGTTTGAAAATGGGTTATGAGGGAAGGAGAAATCAAGGGTGAAATCTAGTCTCCTCCTCTCCCACAATCAACAGGGTAGATGGATGTCTTTACTAAGATGGAAATCTGAACAGAGAAGGTGCAAAATTGTGAGAGTTAGAAAGTGAATTTATTTGGAAAGCGTAGCAGGTACTCCTTTGGCAATGTTAAGGAATGACTTGAAATTTGTGGTCATTATGTGAAGTGAGCTCATTAGCATGCTTTTGTGATCTTCAGGAATGTCAAGCTGTTGGAGAATGAGCATGGAGTAAGGAGATGGCTGAGTTTTTGCCAATCAAAACTGATAGTTTGTTCTGATAGCTTGTAAGCTCAATATGAGGTTCAAGCACTGAGTCTAATTTAAGGGAGGAAGGACATAAGGATGTGGAGGTGGTGGGGTTGTTGAATAATGGAAGAATAGTAGGGTCAAAGGCACAAAGGTCTCCCTGTGGCTGGAGGATGGCTGGAGCTAGCATTCTAAAGTCTTATTCTGCTACAGCACATGTTCCAGTGGCACCAGTTCATCATATTCAATTAAGAAATGGAATCATGTCACAGTAATGTGAAAAGTGTGTTGCTTTATACATAATTCTTCAGTAAGAAAAGTAGAATTATAAACTTTTGTAAGAAAAGAAAACGTCCTGGGTTGGCTACAGCAAGAGACATTTCTGGTCTATTTTAATAATATTTAAAAGCTAAATGTTTGTGATGTAGGATGGGACACCAGGTTTACCCATTCAGAGCTCTACTTCCATTTACACTATTCCAGAATGGCAAGCCAGCTTTTTACCTCTTTTTTGGGATGTATGTGTGAGTGTATATATGTGTGTACATTTTAAAATGTCTTTCAGCCACTCTGAATTATTTGCCTGGGCTGAACAAATTTCCTCACATAGTATTATATTAATTGGTGTTTTTGTTAATGTTCTGGCTACAAAGTGACATAGATTTGGAGGGTGCTTCCAGAATTTATCCCATAAACTCAGTTACTTTGGTGGGCAATTTTATAGAACAGGAGTTTTTTCAAAGATTCCCACATTTTGTTATGGCAGAAATGTCTGCATAGTAAGTGAATGAGAAGGATAAAGATTAGAGAGTGGGTATATGAAATAGATTTTGGAGGTGATAAAATATAAGATGAGGACAAGGTCTAGGTCATTACCAAGTGAATGGTAATTAGGTGGAAAGGAGGAAAAAGTGATTTAAGTTAAAAAAGATATCAAGGAACAGGAAGTCAGAGTGTTCTTGAATGGGTGCCTCTATCAGGGGTTGGGTCCAAGGACCCTGTGTTGACAGAATTCAGGGACGTCTTGATCTTGAATGGGAAAAAAATATGTCTTTATTGTCACTGACCATTAACTTAAATTTAGTATTTTCTTCAATTATTAATGTAGGCACCAAACTATGGTAGTAGTAGCAGAACCTGTGACTTCGTTGCTAATATAAATCACTGACATTTTCATATTAGAGTATAGTTGTTGCAAACGTGTTGAAATGTTGCTTATGATCATCATTATTTTAAAATTATACTAATGATTTGATGTGCTTCTAGAAATTCTTAAATGTTGTAATAAGTACGAATAATTTATATTTTTAATGTTTTGATAAATTATATTTTAATATAATTTGTTTCTTTATGATCTTATGTATTTTATGTTATACATTTTGAAACATTCTCAGAAGTGGTCCATTCATCAGACTTTCAAAGGGGTCCATGGCACAGTAAGTTGAAAAGCCCCTGATCTATATGGAAGATATTGAAGTAGACAAGAATAAGAACAGGAATAGTATAGGAGAAAGACAGTGAGCCCAGTGGTATTTCTTGTAAAATGTTTTAAATTACATCTTGCTTTATTTATTTGTCATAAAGTCATAATTAATAAATAAATATTCTGCCAGGACTTATATTTTTGTAAATATAGGCAAAATTGATTTATAACTCACAGAATTTTCTTTTGTTCTTCTTTCTGTTCTTCAATGTCTTTTCCATTTTCCCTATCACCACCACTACCACCACCATTATCATCACTAACATTTACTGAGAATATTTGTAGTCTAGAATACTTTGTAAGCATCATCTACTTAATTTCAGAGCACAGAGTGACCACAGAGAAACTGTTAGTTCAACTCTTCATTTTACATACGCAGAAACTAAGATTAAGTAAGATTAAATTATTTTTCAGCAAGTGTGAAAAAACAGGCACCAGAACTTAGCACAAAATCTATATACTGCAGACAAGGAATGTAGGCTAGATTCACCAGGGAAAGATTTCCCAACCCTGCTTAGATACTGTCAGATGACTTTTCCAAAGGATATATAGCAATGGAGACTCTTGTCTGAAATTTATCAATCTCTTTCCTCATACTCCCACAAGTAATATCATCATGTTAATTTTTGCCAGTCAAGTAAGTGAAAATATTTCCTTTTATGTATTATTTTGTATTTTAATGATTGTTGGTGAGTTAAACATCTTCTTACATGTTATCTGGACATTTACATTACATTTCCTCTCCTCTGGATTACCTATTTGCATATTTGCCTATTTTTCTACTCTCAGTATGTTTCTTAGTGTACAAGGACTTTTTCAACCTTAGGGAAAAACTTCTTTACTTTGCAACCATTCTCTCCTACTTTATAATTTAACTTTTAACTTTATTACCTTTTCCCTTAAATGTTTACCCTTCAATTCACTTTTCTTTCAGGTCCTTAAGTATGTGACTTTCCTAGGCATGGCTGAGTACAGCAAGTGGCATCCCTGACATAGCTTTTCAAAAGCATTTTTGAAGATGGTATTTTTTCATATGTCAGGATTATGTGATTGGATTAGTTCATTATTATGCTAAAAAGGCTGCTTTCAGTAATTCTAATAGAAGGGCTTGATGTTTCTCTGAAGAGCATAGTAATGTCTATATCACTCACCATCACTTGGTAGTTTGGTTATTAGTTTGTGAAGTTCCTCATCCTTGATTCTAATTCCCATGTTTTCCAAAAAAGGTTCCACTTTTTTGACTTTGACCTTTGGCCCTTAGAAAAGAAGAGCATGAATAAGAGCATGAATATCGATGCTTAATAGTGAAAAGTGCTAATCATGGTCATCATCAAAAACCCCAATTGAAGAATTAAAGCACAAGAGCACAAAGAAATTATTAACCTGTGTGTGTACGTGGTGTGTGTGTGTGTATCTCCCTAGGTTTATATTTGTCTTTTAAAAGCAGGAAAAACTTTAGAAAGATAACCACTGAAATATAAGCAGTATTTAGCTTTATGGGGATGGATTGGGTTGGGAGGTAGGAGGACATCCACTTCTTTATATCTGTTTTTTAAGTGGTTAGAGTTACAATTTTCTTGTAGTGTTTTTAACAATATTTTTCTAAAAGAATAATTGTTCTTACAGAGTAGCATGGAAAGGGGAAATAGGATACTTCTCTTCATACTGATTCAGGGGGCTCTGCTTCAGTTTTCCCCCGGTCAATAGAGAGGAGTAGGCAAGTCTAGTGACTTGTGGCTGAAACAACTACTTTATACAGGTCTAGCCAGAAAAGAGTGTTAGGAACTACCTATAGTAATTTGATACTTAACTTATAAACCAAAACATCAGTGCATTCAAGAAAATAGTAAGTTATAACTCAACAGCAGTGGATCAGCAAATTGGCAGGAAGCAAAGTTGGAACATTTAAAAGAAAATACTAAACATAAGGATTTCTTTTTACTTGCTCATGCTTCTCACTCACCCCTGAGGGCCTTCACACCTTTCAGCAATCTATTCTTATATACTTTTCCACCAGCTGTAAGATAAGACCCAAGTCAGAATATAGGTTAAATGATGGGAAGATTAACAAAGATAGCACAAAGATGACGTAACATGTGTAATTTTGGAAAAAAAGATGTTTCCAGTTTGTTTGGAATTTTTTTCTAAGTTATTCTCAAATAAATGAAACAAAGATAAAGAAGGCTTTCACTGTTATAAATCTACCTCTTGGTTGAGCTAAAAACAATTTTCATTTCTCTGTTTCTCTCCCCTTTTCCTTCTTTCTCTTACTTCCCTGGTTTCTCTCTTCTCTTTGGTCATGATTTAGATTAGACAGTGCTCTCAGGGAAACAGGAATAATTTAGCTTGGATGGTAGGAGACTAGTGAAAGATGTTGCCAACTTTCAATATTAAATTATAAGGGACACAAACATGCAACAGGACTTTTTTTAATGTGAGAACTGAGTTTACTACATGAGTTTTGTTGGGCACACACACACACAATTTAAGAAGATTTCACACACAAATTCCTAAATTCAAGCTTCAAAGGATGTGCTAAATACTCACCGTGAAATGGCAGACTCTGCAGCAGCTCCTGGTGCTCCTGCTCAGTGAGTACTAGCCCCATCCTCCTCAGCAAATTGCCCAGATTATTGATATTAACCTTCTCTCCTTTGGAAAGATGGGAATGGCTAACAGGTAAGAATTTTAGGAATAGACTAATGACTTCAAATTATGATAAAGATTGCCCCTGTGGAATTATCCTTAATTAAAAGGACAAATTTACAATGAAACTTGTTAAACTATATAGAATTCAAAGTACATAAAGATGTGTAGTTTAAGTCAGATACAGAATTTATACTTTTAATTCAGGAGAAAAAAAGCCACACATAATTCTACATACAAGTCAAATACTACCATATCTGAATGATGTGGTCTTTTGAGACAGAACCATATTTTTCAGCTATACTACACAAGCTTCACCTTGAGAATGAACAGTGTTGACTTACGTTGTGGCTGTTTAAACAACTGTGAAGTGGAAAAACTTATTGTTATAAATTCTACACAGTATAGGTCTCCATAGGAAAAATCCCAGCTCAAACGTTACGATTATGAAGCAAACATTTAATTGTTAACTTTGTGAGGGAGTCAAGTTAGCATGTTAGTAATAGCCTGGAGAGAAAACATTCCCATTTTTTCTTTATAATGCATTAAAGTCTTAATTAATAATAAATACCCCTTTCACCATAAACTTCTTACTCACCTGTAAAAGCTTTAGCTTCATCTATTACCACATTCAAATCAACCATTTTATTCTCTGTAAGAAAAGACAATTTGGGCACAGAGACCAAATCTTAGACTGAGAAAAGTGATATGACAACTTAAGTTTTTATGTAAAGGGTTGGAATTCAGCTGTTTTTACCAATTTTCTCTGGTAACTCTTTAACTAAAAAAAAAAAAGAAAGAAAGAAAGAAAGAGAGGATAGAAAAAAATCAGATATAAGTTTAAAGTGAACACCTATTTAATATCATCTTCTATAAACTATCAAATGACTCTTTTTTTTTTTTTTTTTGAGACAGAGCCTCAAGCTGTCACCCTGGATAGAGTGCCATGGAACCACAGCTCACAGCAACCTCCAATTCCTGGGCTCAAGCAAGTCTCCTGCCTCCACCTCCCAAGTAGCTGGGACTACAGGCGCCTGCCACAACGCCCGGCCATTTTTTGGTTGCAGCTGTCATTGTTGTTTGGCGGGCCCGGGCTGGATTCGAACCTGCCAGCTCAGGTGTACGTGGCTGGCACCTTAGCCCGCTGAGCCACAGGCGCCGAGCCCACATTCTAGTTTTTAAATGGATAAGATACCATATTCTTACCTAACGTCAATGTCTAAGTTTTCTTGTTTAGACTGTTTTATGCCCTCAAGTATAGATTCCACATAAATCTTTTTAGTCATTCCTGGAAAGAACACATAGAAAATATATGTAAAGAAGTCATCAATTATTTTATGGTTCAATTTTATCATATACATATATAGTATAAAACTATAGATAGTATAAATAATACATTTTCACTTAATGTTGTGACAAGGGCATAGATGAAGATAAGTAAAAATACAGCTCTTATGGGTACATTTTAGTAAATGCTAATTGTATTTTAATAAAACTGAACTACTAGAAAAATGAAATAAAAAAACAAAAAGGACATACTATCAGCCCTCTTAAAAATTATTCTTAGATTCAACAAACATGAAATTGTCCTTACAAATTGCCATAACAAGAAAAACAACAAGCTCTTCTCTAATGCATGTCCTTTAAAAAAATAAAAATAAAAAGATACATTTTCTCTATTAGTAGAATATTTTTCTGCTGGCCAAGAAAAAAAAAAATCCTAACTTGGGTTCCTTTCCCCTCACTCCTACTCAGACTTGGTGTTTCTCATCCAGGGCACCAGAGATGTTCTTCCAAAGCAGAGTGCTCTAGTCTTCCTGTTCCAGGGGGCCTTGCAAGAGTGCTCTCCAGAACAAATTCCTCTAAAATATTCTTTACCCTGCTTATAAAATGCTTGTTTTGGTGGAAAATCTCTAGTAAAACACAGAAAATTCTAAAGAAGAAAAATAAACATAACCTGTACTCTCACCGCCCAGAAATAACTACTGTCTTTGTTTTAAGTACACATATACAAATTTTTACATAGATGAGATGCTACTAAGTATATATGTACCTGGTTTAACAGAGTCATTTAACATTGCCTTCTAAGTATTTCCTCATGTCATTTAAGTGTCTTCACACATATTTCTAATGGTTGTCTAATATTCCATTGACCTTATTTAAATGTTCCCCTACTGTCAACGTACTAAGGGTAATATCCTTCTCCTTCCTTTTTATTACCCTTACCAGCATAACTTGGAATCAACTGTATAGTTCAAAAATATGAGATAAGAATCTTGTCCTTGTCCCATTTAAACACTTACTTTACAATATTAGTTTCAAAAATGTTACTACCCAAATGATTACTAGGCTACCTACATCAGAGCACAAAACAACCTAGGTCTCTTCAGGTCACAAGCAAGGTACTCAGAGACACTACATAGTATCCCCTGATGCTGCTCTTATTGAAGGAGGGTCCCCGGAAATTCCTCCAGACCATGCCTAGATTTGCTCATCTCCATTCAGAGAGGTTTTGCCACATCACAGCTTGCTTCTAGCCTAAGAAACTATCATTTCCTGAATAGTGCCTGAATAACTTACATTTCAATAACTGCCATAAAACATAATCCTGTGTCCACTTAATAGCTTTTTCTCACAAGTGTCCTTGACACAAGGAGCAAGAATTAGCCTCTGCTATGATAATACAGCTATCAGATTAAGTGTCCTTTTCTCAGAATGAGAAAAACTAAACAAAGAAGAACAAAAGAAGTTTTACAAGCCTTTTTCTCCCCTTTAAAGTGACAATGCCTGACCAGTTTTTCTACTTTTTACTTAGGAATAACTCAGTTGTTAGTAATGTATAGCATTAATATACATTTGGACTATTCACTAAAGATCCCCATGAAAATAGAGAACAATACAATAGTGTGAAAGTGCCTCATACTCCCAACTTCAAAATATATGAAGGATCAGAGCACACAGGAAAGTGGACAATACATTCAGTGAGAAGTATAAATCCTACCAGTAGCATTTTCTCTTCTGGGTGTGCTCCTTAGTTCCAGATACTTGACACCATCATCTGCAAATTCTTTAATGACATCTTTTGTGACCTGATAATAAAGGCAATGTACATAATATCGATAATGTTAGCATAAGAGCCCCAGGGACAAAGCCAAGAGCTGCAGCTTTATTTCATTCATTAAATGTGATTGTACGGGGCAGCACCTGTGGCTCAGTGGGTAGGGCACCGGCCCCATATGCCAGAGGTGGCAGGTTCAAACCCAGCCATGGCCAAAAACTGCAGAAAAGTAAAAAAATAAAATAAAATATAAATGTGATTGTACAAACTGCTGGCAGTCTCCCACCTAGAAGAGATTAACTGCTTTATCACACCCTAACAGAGAACAGGACAGAGCTGCAACATCTCCCATAGTTCTCACTGCACCTTCATTCCCACCTTCACTCCAAATGTGTACATCCACCACACTTTCTTTCCTCCCCTTTATCATTTCTCTATTTTCTCATGCTCATTATATTAGATTGATAAAACAGAGAAAATAAAGCAAAACTAAAACTAGCTGTAACCATGTAATGTGTGTATGGTATAGGAAATGTACACACAGAAATAAACAGTTAAAATGAGTAGGGCAGCATCTGTGGCTCGAGGAGTAGGGCGCTGGCCCCATAAGCCAGGGGTGGCAGGTTCAAACCTGGCCCCAGCCAAAAAACTGCAAAAAAAAAAAAAGAAAAAGAAAAAAAGAAAAGAAAAGAAAATGAGTAAGCACTACTGATATAATGATCAGACATTACTAATATGCTATTTAAATTCATGGCTTAAGGTTCTTATTCAAGTTAGGAATAAATTGTATGTTTCAATAGCTTCTGGGAGGGTTAAATTTTCCTAAGAAAGACCTAGGAAAATTCCCCTGGGCAAAGGAACTTGGTGATAAGTGTATGTAAAATCATATCTATTCAGTATAAATCTCAACAATACAAAAGGTATCAAAGGCATGTTTTTCTTTTCTACTTTTAATCCTAAAAAATACCCAAACTAAAATAAAACAGGACTAGGTTTGGGATGCTATGACAACCTAACCCCTAGTTAGTCCTTACACTTGGTACCCTAATGTTAATCTGCTTTGTCTACATGCACGCAGGCATGCAAGTGCAGTGTTGTGGCAAAGGAACGGATCTGGCTGTTTGTGTAGACAGTGCCTAGTGGGACAGCACTACACTGGTGAATGCATAGCAATATGTCTGTGCATCTTCTTTTTTTTTTTGTCCCTCCTCCACCCCTTCACAAAAGCCAAAAAGGCATTCAGTAAATGGAATGGGTGGCTCAGATTCACCAGGAGGTCTGGAGAACCAGGCTCTCAAACTATACAACTCAAGGCAACACTTAAGCATTCAAAATCATGAGATGCTCGTAGGCCAAGCAAGACACTTGGTGCCTCCACTACTAAGTACAACCCTTCAGCCTCCACACCTTCATCATGGCCACTGGCACTTGGCCCTGTGGCACTGTAACCCCAAGAACTCCCTCCTGCTGCCACTGACACCATCAAAGTTTGGCCTTGTCTTTGCCAGGTGACGAACCTGGATCTTGCATTGCCTTACAAATGAGAAGGGAGACCCACAGGGATCAATTTACCCTACTCCAGCTCATGAGTCTCATGATCCAGCACATGAGTCTCATGATAAGGAGATGAATAGAAGTGAAGACAGTGAAGTAGTAGACCTTTTCAGTAATTGAACTGATCATATATACTATCCAAGGACCCTCGCTTTCTGAGCAGTTAGGTACCTGTGAAACCAAATGAATAGCGTTAAGGTCACTGGCAAGTGTGGAACAAGAGAAAGGAAGGAAGATTTGTCTAGGCCATAATGAGGCCAAGAACTCTTCCCTGGAAGTCACATCTTTCTCTGCCAGATTTAACCCTTCCTATTCTATGCAGGTACCCAGGGCAACTCTTTGCTCTTTGGCTCTCTCATGCTTTTGATTGAGAATATCTATTCAAATTCTTTTTCCAAAAAGAATACATCACAATTAGTTAAGTTCCTGCTTACTTAAAGGTCTGTAAGATTATATAGCTTGAATAGGAAAGAGCCTGAGCCCCCTTTCCTCATATTTTTTACAACAGACATGGTCTTTTAATTTTTTAATTTTATTTATTTTTTTTTATTGTTTGTGATTCATTGAGGATACAAAGAATTAGGTTATACTGATTGCAGTTGTTAGGTAAAGTCCCTCTTGTACTTGTGTGCCAAAACGCAGTCTTTTTACATTAGCTGTTTATCAAATGTCTTACACTGGTTTTAAAAAGTTGCCATAAAAAAATTTTTCCTTTTTTTTCTTTTTGGAGACAGAGTCTCACTACGACACCCTCAGTAGAGTGCCATGGTGTCACAGCTCACAGCAATCTCCAACTCTTGAGATTAAATGATTCTCTTGCCTCAGCCTCCCAAGTAGCTGGGACCACAGGCGCCTGCCACAATGCCCAGCTAGTTTTTGGTTGCAGTTGTTTAGCTGGCCCAGGCTGGTACTATAACCACTTTGCTATGGGCACCGAGCCTAAAAAATATTTTCATCAGATTCTCAATGAAAGTAAACATGAAAGATCATGTGCAACAACAAAAGAGCATAAATCACTTTATAATCTTAACCATTCTAAAAATTCCTTCATGTCTTACCATTAGAATATCTTCAGGGCTACTCGTAAGCTGATGAATAGTTTGAAACATCTGGAAACATCTGCAATAAGAATGAAAAGTTTTAGCATACCCTAGCATTCTCAAGTTTTAGCATACCCTAGCAAACTCAAGAGAAACTCACTAAGCTGAATTAATGAACAGATTTCAGGCTAATAGTAAGTATATATTTATATTTACAAAGAACTATGAAATAAGTTTTCAAAAATTACATTTATCTGGAAAGATAATGAAATAATTAAAAATAAAACATTAATATTTTTAAGTGAGAAATACAATTGCCTTCTCCAACTCTACCTCACACACAGGAGAGAAAATTCAGTATGCCTATGTTATCAAGTCTAAAGAATATTCCAATGTATTCTTTAAATGCATCCTTTGCTAAAAAAAGAAAAGGCCAGGCATGGTAGCTCACACCTATAATCCTAGCACTCTGGGAGGCTGAGGTAGAAGGATCTCTTGAGCTTAGGAGTTCGACACTAGCCTGAGCAAGAACAAGACCTCCTTCTCTACTAAAAATGGAAAAATGAGCTGGGCATTGTGGCAGGTGCCTGTAGTTCCAGCTAATCAGGAGACCGAGGCAGGAGGATTGCTTAAACCTAGGAGTTTGAGGTTGCTTTTAGCCTGGCTGACACTATGACACTCTAGCCTGGGGCAACAGAGTAAGACTCTGTCTTAAAAAAGAAAAAAAAAGGAGAAAGAAATGAAAAGAATATTCCAATGGAGTATAACTTCACAACAACTAAATCAGTAAAAATACTGCCAATAGTCTGACAATTGGAAAAAATGCTGCAAGTTATGTTAGACTCTCCATGCTAGATGCCTACCCTATTCTTTCTAACCAATAAAATCTGAATTCTTATTACTCACAATCTCAAAATAATGACACAGAGAAAAAAAAAAGGAGTATACCTACAACCTCCCGAAACTCACTCTTCTAAAGTTCGTTTCTTTCCCTTGTCAATCACAGTCATCTGATTGTGGATTTTAAGATCTGGTTTCTTGGCTATTAATTTCTTCATGGTATTAGAACTAATGGATCCATTCAAGTGGGCATGAAGTTCCTAACACAAGTGAACACAATCAGTAAAAACCTATTAAGTAACCAAACAATCTCACAGCATCATACCAGGTATTAGGTGTTTGCAGTCTGTACTAGGCAAAGTGCCTATTCTGTTTAGCTATATAACTTTTAAAGTTTACAGATTCTACAAATTCTTTTGTGAAAAGAAACAACATAGAAGTCATTATAATTAGAAATCACTCAAGAATTCTGTTGCTGCATTCTCACCACTTTTGGCAATTCCCAGTAAAAGTCTGTCTTCCATGGTTGTTGTAGTTCTTCTAGCTCCATCATGATTTTACCAGGAAAAAAAAAGCAGTCCTTCTCCACTCTTTTTGGTATGAACAATGTAACGTATTGCCAGTAAATCCTGCGGTCCTGAATTTCCTTCAGATTGCTTTCCTTCCATACATTTTGATAAGATTAGCTGTATATGTAGCTTTGGGCTCAGGTTCACCTATTTTAACAAATGTTAATATTTTCAGGTGTTGACATAAAAGCAAAGAAACAGGATTTTGACTATTCTTCAAAAAGCAAAGCCCTTCCAAAACTAACTTAAGTGTGTCTGAGGTGGGAAAATGATTAGTAAACAATCTGAACTAGAAATAGGAAAAGCCTCAAGCTTATACAAGTAAAAGGTGTACTGAAACCTGAAATTTAGGGGCATATACATGGATTCCTTATCCATTGGGACCATCCATCTATGTCTATAAAACTACTTCAAAAATTAGAAATTTTGTAAGGCCTATTTTGGATAAAAATAAAATTTACATTTTTGAATTGTTTAAAATTTACAAAAGAAGAGCAGAGGTGTTGAAGTAAGATGGACCTAGGTTTGCCCTTTTTACCACTTCTGGAGGTTAATAGCTGTGTGGCTGAAGTTGCTTACTCTCACAGCTTCAGTTTCCTTATTTGTTAAAATGGGATTAAAAATACACAGCAACTGTGAGGATTACTAAAGTAATTTAAATTCCCCCTTTCTGTGCTCCCCAAGCAGCCAGCATCGACTTTAACTCAGTAGCCAATAACTCACTGATTTACTTATCTTCCTCCTTTGCAGTCTTTAAAATTCTTGAGGATAGATCCTATTGATTTTTCTAACCATTCTAGCAACTAGCACACTGTAAATCCTCATTTCTTTTCACCTGTGAAAGAGGTTTATAAGTTAAGATAAAATTCCAAACGAAATATAGTGATTTTCAAGGCAGCCACTTTGATCCTCTGTGTTCTTAACTATAATGACGTTGACAAGAATAATAGCTCCCATGATTCAGAACGCTTCAGGTATGTGGCAAGCACTTTTACTAATACTATCTTTAATTCTCCAAATAATCTTATAAACAATTATTACATTACAAATCAATAAATTGATACTAAGTAGGGTTAAAGAAGTCACCAAAATAATATAATGTGCAATAAATAGCTTGTAAAGCACTAAAAAAGAACCACAGAAACCTACAAAAAACCCAACTCAGTATGAGACAAAGGTGGTATTTTCATGTAATGCCAAGGTAAATGGTTAGTAAGTAGGAATGAATGAAAAAGATGGACTATTTAATTAATGGCATTTAATATCTCTACTGAAAAAAATAAGACTTCATTAAAATGGAAAAATACACCTTATTCTTGCATAGGTAAAGCAAATTTACCACAAATTGACTCAGAAAGAAAATGTTAACCAATGCTTCTCAGCCTTTTAGCTAAGATCAAGTATAGAAAGTAATGTTAATTAAAATATTCCCAAAATTATACCTAAAAATTTTATTTTAAAGTTCACATGGAGCGGCGCCTGTGGCCCAGTGAGTAGGGCACCGGCCCCATATACCAAGACCAACAGGTCCAAACCTGTTCCCAGCCAAACTGCAACAAAAAATAGCCAGGCATTGTGGCGGGCACCTGTAGTTCCAGCTACTGAAGAGGCTGAGGCAAGAGAATCGCCTAAGCCCAAGAGCTGGAGGTTGCTATGAGCTGTGACGCCAAGGCACCTCTAACAAGGGTGACAGAGTGAGACTCTGTCTCTTTAAAAAAAAAAAAAATAGGCTCAGCGCCTGTGGCTCAAGAGGCTAAGGCACCAGCCACATACACCTGAGCTGGTGGGTTCAAATCCAGCCCAGGCCCGCCAAACAATGACGGTTGCAACCAAAAAAATCGCCAGGCATTGTGGCAGACACCTGTAGTCCCAGCTACTTGGTAGGCAGAGGCAGGAGAATCTCTTAAGCCCAGGAGTTGGAGGTTGCTGTGAGCTGTGATGCCTCAGCACTCTACGCAGGGCGACAGCTTGAGGCTCTGTCTCAAAAAAAAAAAAAACAAAAATACATACATCAATAAATAAATAAAGTTCACATGGAAGACTTCACTTGTAAAAATATCAAGAAAAACATCCGAATCTTATCAAATATTGGTAAAGGTATGAGTAAGAGCTCTGGTGGGAGCAGAACTTGGTATGATCTTTTTGGAAAACAATTTAGCAGTATCTATTAATATAAAAAAAAACATTTTTTGGCCCAGTAATTCTTCATGTAGGCATCTATCCTGTATCTTGTATGTACAAATATATTTCTTATAGCTTTGTTTATAATAGCAAAAAGCTGGAAATCACCTAAATGTCATCAGTAGGGTAGTGACTAAATTAATTATATACCCATCCAACTGAATATGACTATATGGAAAGATGATAGTGTCATTTTCAAAAAGTAATATATTGTTTAGGTGACTTTAGGAACAAAACAGACATACATATGTGTGTGTTTACATATACACTCATTTACAAATACCTGCACATTTATTTACTTAAATAATGGTTACCACTAGAAAGTGATTTACAAATGGGAAAGGTTAGGGGACAGTACTTTACTTTTGTTTACCTTATATATTTTTGTGCAATTTGAAAGTTTTACGACAAGCTTGTAAAATTTGGTAACTTTTATAATAATTTTATAAAAACAATGTTTGCAAAAACAACTTTAGTATGAATTGCTCTAACTTGAAGAAATATTATAATGGAAATCTTATCCCAGGGTTTGGAGCCTTTCTCCATTAGTAATATTTCATCAAGTTAGAGTAGGGCCAAAACCAAGACTCCTGTCCTAGGGAGGACTCCTTTTTTCAGGCTCCCCCAAACCTCAAATGGAACTCAGAATAATAAAAATATCTGCTATTATTTATTTATTTATTTTGTTTATTTTTTTTTTTTTGAGACAGAGTCTCAAGCTGTCACCCTGGATAGAGTGCCGTGGCATCACAGCTCAAAGCAACCTCCAGTTCCTGGGCTCAAGCGAGTCTCTTGCCTCCACTTCCCAAGTAGCTGGGACTACAGGTGCCCGCCACAATGCCTGGACATTTTTTGGTTGCAGCTATCATTGTTGTTTGGCGGGTCTGGGCTGGATTCGAACCCGCCAGCTCAGGTGTACGTGGCTGGCGCCTTAGCCTGCTGAGCCACAGGCACCGAGCCACTCCCAGAATTTCTAATTCCAATTTTTCCTCTATTTTATTGATCTTGTTTGCAATCCAAGTTCTGAATTCGATTTCTGACATCTCAGCCATCTGTTTATGCATAGGATTGTCATTTGTGTCCACCAAATTGTTCCTTGGGGGAGTTGATCTACTCTGGTTGTTCATGTTTCCAGAGCTTTTCCCATGATTCCGCCCCATATTTATTTTGCACCGTTTGGCTGGGTGAGTAGGTAAGGATAAGTTGGGTTGGGAGTTCTAGGAGTAGTGATTGACCAGTCCTTCCTTTGCCTGTAAGCTGGGACTGGTGTTTGTACCTTTTCCCCTAGAGTTTTGCCAACCCGTACTTTGCTGCTGCCTGTGAAACTGGGGGCCTTCTTGATGTGGGGGGGTTAAGTGACTCTGTCTTATTTTCAGCTGGTCTCTGTCTTACCCAAGAGAATTGGTTACTCTGTATTGGAATCTGAGCTGTGGAGAAATACCAGTAGTTAGGTCACCATGCCCCCACAACAATTCCACAACAATGGGAAAAGGAAAATCAATCTTCCCACTACCTCACACCCAGTGTACAATGTTGGAAAGTCCTCGGGTGATTGGCCCAGTTGAAGAGGTCCCAATCAATTGCCCCAGCCAGTACCAACCTCAAATCAAAGAGTTGAAAAGTCTC
>CAUYRH010051636.1:0-44331 GCA_963574655.1 Perodicticus potto
TCTTTTCTTTTCTTTTCTTTTCTTTTCTTTTCTTTTCTTTTCTTTTCTTTTCTTTTCTTTTCTTTTCTTTTCTTTTCTTTTCTTTCCTTCCTTCCTTCCTTCCTTCCTTCCTTCCTTCCTTCCTTCCTTCCTTCCTTCCTTCCTTTCTTTCTTTCTTTCTTTCTTTCTTTCTCTTGTCTCTCTTTCTTTCTTTCTTTCTTCCTTTCTTTTCTTTCTTTCTTTTCTTTCTTTCTTTCTCTTGACTCTCTCTCTCTCTCTTTCTTTCTTTCTTTCTTTTTCTTTTGACATTTATTTGGAATCACTTTCAGATTCTAAATGTGTAACATGAGTGACTTTGAAAGACTCATGGCTTTAGTAGGAGATTATACAGATCCAGGTAACCTTGTATAAGGTTAAATAAGGCCTTAGATGACCTTTCTCCATTTCTCATTTTTAGAGGGCACTGCAATGTATAAATAATAATGTTTCTTGGGCTTTTGTTTGATTGTTTAACTGATAAATAACTAGATGTATGCTTTTGATTTTCTTAAAAAATAAAATATTAAATATGAAAACACAGAAGGTTATTAAAAATTTACCAGTATTTAATTTGTATGACTGTTTTTCTCCTGTAGGTTAATTTTCTTGAGCATAGAATCTTCAGGCCTGGCCATTTTTTTTTTTTTTAGATAATTCTGCAGTCAAGTGAGACACAAGAATTATTCCATCTCCTTCTCTTTTCACTTGAGCTAGGCTTACCTGCAGGATCACGCTGATGCCATTTCTGCTCCGGATAACTGCTTTCACCTCCCTTGGAAAGGAGGTCAGAGCCCCTTTCCATTTTCAGATGTCCTAAAGCTGTCTGGGGAGTTTTATAAGGATTTACACTCCTTCTTTCTGAGGGTCCACATGACTATATGCTGACTTTCTCCATTTTGTGTCTTTCTATCCTAAGACATCTATTTCAGGGAATAGGAAACATACTTATTTTGAGTTCTGGATTACCTTCTGGTTCCTCAAGCCGCAGTTCCTCTGATGAAATCAAAACCAGCACTTTACTAATACCACCATGGTGATGCATCGGTAACACATTATAGGTAGTCCCTGAGTTATAAAAGAGAGCTTCTGTAGGCTTATTATTAGTTTGAATTAATCTGCAGGTTGAAACAGGTATATTTACTTATTAGGGCCTATAATAGCCCCTATTCTTAAATGTGAGTCATATATCGGTCAGATGCTTGTAACTTGGGGACGCACTGTAATAGTCAACGTTTGTAACTGTGTGTTGTATGTTAAGTAGGATGTCTGTAATTTGGGGACTGCCGTACTGCTTCTCAGGTAGGTGAGAACAACTATCAGAATCTTTTCTTGGGTGACATGTACTCTTTTGGTACCTCTTTTAGTCCTGAGACAATGATTTTCAGTCCTCAAGCAGCATGAGAAGGTTCAAAGGACACCACAGAATCATGGACAGGCTAGGGGAGAGGCTCAATTTGTATTAAATTATCATTATGTCACAATACTATTAAGACATTTAGAAATTTTAAAAATATATTTATAAAAATATTTGGGGAATATGATAATATTGGTGGTTATAAAGATGCCATGATGAGTAAGAAGATAAAAACATTGAGGGAGACCTTATGGGACTAATATACCGAAATGTCTTCTGGACCAGGTGAAACATTTAGGCCGGCTTGACCTGTCTACTCTTGCCTACCCATATGGTTTGATGGCATTAAACTTAATACATAAAAATAGAAAAATGGTTAATTTATTAATGGCTTTAAACAAAGGAGAGGAGAAAAGACTTGCAATTAATTAATTTCCTATAATGGAAGATCGTATTCAAATGGTATGGTCTCTCTCAGGAGGATGTAATTTTCACCACTGACTGACTCTAATTTGACTGTTCTGAATCTAGTTTTTATTCATTTGCTTGGCATATTTTGATGGAAGAAGTAAGTGGAATCAAGCTACAAGTTCGGGGTCTTTGCTGTCTCTTAGTCAAAGGGCGTTGACCCCCTGAGCCCCTTCCATAAACTCTGTTCTATTTCTATTGTCTTTGTTTTCTTCATTCCCCAAAATATTATCTCAAAAAGTAAGATGTTCACTAAATGAGTCTTGTTCTCTGTCTAGTACTTAAACCTCTTAAAATACTCTTCCGGTTACCCTACCACATCTTTATTTCAGTGTGGCGTTATCGCTTAAGACTTCAATATCAGAATCAGGGAAGAAAGAAATCGGTCACTGACGGGCTCATTGTACTCTCATGTAAAAGAAAATGATAGTCCAATTACTGTTATTTCGGTGGCTTTATCTTATGTAGAGAAGTCAAACCATTGCATTGTAGAGGCTTCCTGTCCTGTGTCGAGGGAGCCAACCTTCACACAAGCTGTGTGTCCCCAGTGCTCAGTGGTGATGAGGGAATGAGGAAAATGAAGACAAGAGCAATAGAGTAGAGTTTACGGAGTGGGCCCTGGGGCCAACACCCTTCCAGATGCACTCCCTTTTTACTTTCTCTTGATCAGCCAGTGAGCGTTTACAGCAACAACATACATCACCCTTGCAGTTTCTCGTGCTCTTTTTCTCCATTACCCACCAGATTCACCTTTAGCTCTTTTTATTACTTTTACTTCTTAAGATACTTATCAGCCACTAATAGGATTACATAAAACAAAGGAAAAGGAAACATGGACTATGGAGCTAGATGCCACCCAGCTAATCCTCTGTGTTCCTGGAGGGCATCTCAGGGAGCTGGGAAGAAAAAACTGAAACTTCTTTTTTTTTTTATGATTTTATTCTCGTAATTTTATTAATAATGCATAAAGTCGTTAATGGACAGAGATTATCAACTTGAATGTCCTATCTTAACTATCCTGTCGAAAAAATATTGTCTGTTTTATTCAACTTAATGTCTATTCATAAGCTGGCTAAAAAAGTATCATCTTGGACCCAAGTTTATACAATAAATAAATCTAACATACAATAAGCTATTATATGTTTAAAATAAAAAAAACTAAAATGATGTCACTTTTCTTCAATTTTTAAAACACCTGCCCAAGTTGATTGTTGGGATAGAAGCAGAGAGCTGACAAACATGAGATAAAAATATTTTTGAGACTGTCCATCATCTGTTTTATTGATGGAAAAGTCTTTTTATACTGATATGTATAAAAAATACATTTTAAAGAAAAAAGAAAAAAACTATCTTCACTCATTTCTTACCCTTTATATGTACACAATAAATCTTATAGTCCATGGGAAACATCATGACAACATGTGAGTTATATTATGTACACAGTACTGAAAGACAAATCAATTAACAATGTACTTAACAATCTGGAAAATGCTACTCAATCCTCTCTTTTTCTACTTTATTGATCTGGATACATAAGCCAACTGAAACTTCTTATTTCATACTCTAAGAACTAGTCTTTCTTGTTCAATCAGTCAGCTTCACGAGTTTTCCTAAAATGGCTTCCTAACCCTTTCAGACCCCAGCCAGGCCCTTATGGACCTTTTCCTGAGGTCCTTTCTGGCTCCAGCTAGGTCCTTGCAGGCTTTTTTCCTGAAGTCCTTTGATGTTTGTGCCAAGCTGTCTCATGAAGCCCCCAGTATAATATGTAATTTGTGAAGGCTCATGTCCTCTCCCACTATCCTGCATACCTGGCCCTGCTCATAAAACTTTTCATACAATCATTTTATTATTCTATCAATCTAACTCTATTTTCATAATCCTAACTTCTCTAATGTTCACCCACAGTCCTATACAAAGTTATATCTTATTTAATGTACATTTAAAATAATACTTAATACACATTTAATTCTAAAAATATTCAATATCACTTTTTTATTCTTTTTAAATTTGATATAAGCATAAAAAAATTGCAGGAAACTTTCCTAAGTGCAAAATGACACCTTCTTTCCTTTTTTCTGATATCTCAGGGTGGGATTATTACAAAGACAACTTTAAAACTCTATTACATACTGTTGAGATACACGAAAATATTATCCTTGTTTGCTTTAAAGAGGAGAATGGAATGTAATTCTCATTTCTCCATAAATGTAGATCTTTCCCCCCTCTTGCAAATTGCCTGTTATCGGTCTGTTTATTTGTAGTACTGACAAGCTGTTTTGTTGATAACATAATTGCATGGTATTTGCTAAGGCATATTTGGACCCAAAATAGTCACCACAGGGACAGAATCTCCAAGATCTTTGAAAATGAGCTGAAACATAAGTTCTTCTTTAAAGAAAAAGAAAGAAAAGAAGTGTTTTAATGTCTAATCCATCCAACGTATTGAAAATTGAAGTGAAAATGGGAAAATGCAAGTATTGTTTGTAAGGAAAAATATTTTCACAGTATAAAAGAGTAGAAGTATATCATAGGTACCTACAAAGAGCTTTCTCAGAGTCAAGTTTCAAAGATCCCTGTGATGAGCATGCAAATAATGTATATTTTTCTTGCAAAGTAAACAGTGATGAAACAAGATCTCTTTATTGTGTGTCTTTATTGAAGGTCTAGATGATTTGAATCTATGATGATTATGATTGTAAATTAGCTGATATGAGAAAATTTCTAGAAAATCAGAAACATTCTAAATGGCTTAGGAAGTAAGATCTATAGTAAAATCTGGCCTTATAAACTAAGTTATACTATAAACATGATCTTAAAATCTGAGTTGTATGTCCCGTCAAAGAAAAAAACAAAAGCAATGAGAAGGTTTGTTCTGCAGCAAAGTAAAAATTGAAAACAAATCAGAACAGTTGGATACGTAAATGTATGTATGACTCTGGCCAGCATTAAAAGGAGAGTGAAGACTTGTTGAGGACAAAGAGATGACCTGCATCATTTTGCTGGTGGTAATTTTGACCAGAGTGGCTGCCTAGGAGTAAAAGAGGGAGGAGGCGCATCTGTAAAGGAAGGAGACTGGGGTCACCCTTGGTTGTGTTTACCTGTGTCAAGAGCATGCAGTGATGGGAGTAGGCAGGGAAGCCTGAAAGGGTCAGAGAGGAAGGCCATCGACAAGTTCACCTTACAACAAGGGCTGAGGTTGTTGTGAGATACAGTAGAGTTTATGAAGATAGAGTTCTATTTCTTATTTTCAGAAAGGTTGTTTTCGCCAGAAAGAAATGTTTCTACTCTGTAAGATATAAAAAAGAAGATAGTTTTTTCTGTATGGAATCTCAATGCCCAATACCAAGGTGGCATTTTCCAAGGCACAGACACCTGAGAAGCAGTATAGGCAGTCCTCAAGTTACAGACCTCCTCCGTACCTACAACACAAGTTACAAACGTTGGCTATTACAGTACGTTCCCAAGTTACAATCATCTGACTGATGTATGACTTGCATTTAGGAATAGAGGCTATTATAAGCCCTAATAAGTAAATGTACCTGTTCCATCCTACATACAAATTCAATTTAAGAATAAACCTATCTCTTTTATAACCCAGGGACTGCCTGTAATGTGTCACTGACATGCTATCACGGCGGTATTGGTAAAGTGCTGGCTTCGATTTCATCAGAACTGAGGCTTAAGGAACCAGAAGGTAGTCCAGAACTCAAACAAGCAGAAACTCTGGATATTTCAGGATTTACATCAGACCACCTTTCCCTGTCTGGTGGGAGAAGTTCAAATAAATTATCATTTCAGAGAACTAGGTAGTAAGTGTATGATCTAATAGATTTATCATTATTTCTTACCACTTGTTATCCCATAGGGTTGTTTGGCTCAGAGGAAATACTTGTTATGAACTACGGCCCTGAAATATTACCGTATACTCTATTCTGCACTATCGGACTCTTATTTTTCTGATATATACATCACTGAGTTTGAAGAATGTGAATACATTAGGCAAGGAAGGTCAAGATACCTTCATCCTTTGCTATTCAGGAGTTTTCAAACTACAATATATTTTCTCTAAACAAACTAGAGGAAACAAATAAAAGAGTATTTGACCATGGTTAAAAAATAATATCTCTGAGCAGGCATGATTCCTATTTCCATAAGTCTCTCTCATGGTACCATAAACATCTGCTGGTTTTTGAGAGTCCCCAGAAAATGTCCCTTCCACATAGACAATTGTGTTCTTTTAACCTTCATTGATTATCACATTTGTCCCTTCTTGTCAAGGCAAATGAAACCAGACTTGCTGTTGCCTTAAGTCTCTAAATTTGGACTGCTTTCTAGTGGAGGCAATAGATACCATTAAGCCCCAGCGATACGCGTTACTGCTAATCAGTGCCACCGACTAGGCTCTGTTGTCATGGCCCGGTCTTATCACTGCTGTGACTATTATCTCTACCCTGATAATCGGCTGCCATATGGTAGGGAGCATTCTTGATGTATTGGAATCTTTGATATATTCTCTGTATGCTTTAATTAACTAGAGTCATACAATATTCCTAATATTAATAGTTTGTTCCTCCAATATATCAGTGCTATGTCTGTCAGGTTATATTGCATAGAGCACTAGTTTTTTCAGGTGGCAGTTGTTGTCTCATACACAAAAAAGAAATTCATAGACAAATAAATCGGAAGACACTGGGTTATACCAAAGTAAACGGATTTCCACACTCCAGCCCTCCTGTAAGAGCCTTTAATATGCTTGTGCGCATTGTGAATGTCAAGAAAAGAAAACATAATTTTCTACATTTCCCAAGAATATTTGTTCATGGGGGTTTGTTTTGTTTGTGAAGGCCTGAATAGGACTAATTTTTCAAAAATTAAAAAGAAAACTTTCTTAGATTTTAATGAAAATAACTATTTGTGGGGTTAAAAACTGAATAGGTAGTTGTTTTAAGTATGCAACAACTTGTACAACTCTCTATTTTTACTAAACAATATTCAGAAATACTTACAATGTTTAGAAATATTTAGAAATACCTATGAAAATTTTCAGGGAAAAAGATTAACATTATGAAGCTCATCCATTTTCCGAGATGAAAGTATAGAGAGTATGGAAAATATTTTAAACATGTAAAAATGCTTTAGGAAAGAGCTATTTTCAAAGTTGTGTGTAGATTTTTTTAATTGACTATCCTAGTCAAGTTATCATATGTAAAGCCTTCTCATGTTTTTTTCAGTTCCCTTCTCCTTGCGTCTAGATATCAGAGTTATATGTTTAAGATCTGACATAAAGATTAGAATTAAATCATATATTTATCCTTTTTTAGTTGGATAGACAGGAGCACCTTAATGTTTTTAAAGTTCCCTATATTTAGAATAAGAATAACAGCTGACACATATTTTAGGCACTTTGAGGAAGTGTGCTTAACTTTTTTAACCTAATGTCTGACACATAGTAAAAATAAGCCACATAAACACACATACATAACTAATAATCCCTTTTGAGGAAATCTGAAAGAGAGTGATATCATTAGATAGAATCTGCTTAAAGATTATGCTCAGAATAGGCACGTATTCTCCCAATTGACCAGTGATACAGTGTCACAGCCGGGAAAAAATATAAAAATTTACTTCTTTCTCCTCCATCATTATTCAACACAGGGAAACCATGTGTGGAATGGAATTCTGTCTTAAATCAGCATGTTTGCAAAGTTGTCCTCCTCTAACTTTGCCATCTGCTTAGGAAGACTGTTGAACATGTCAGGGCACATGAGTGATCAGGTCAGTTGCTCTGGTAACTGACACACACCCCGTGTTGAATTCAGTTAAATTACTCATTATACACTCTTATCATATCCTTATACTTCATTTTTCTTAGTAATTATACCTGAAAGCAGATAGTACTTTCTACTTATCTTCTAAATAGAACCTGTTCTAGGCAAAGGTTTTTATCTGTGATTCCAAAGAATCACATTTTTATCATTTTCTCTGTGTTTTTGTGGAGCTTCAACTGGTCTTAATCTTCAAACTTACCAGCACATTCCTATCTCACGTGGCTTGCTCAATAAAAAGATTCCTTAAATCTTTGTAGTCCGCCAAAGTAGAAATGGTTTTTGTCATTACTTGGGACTTTAATTTAGAAAATAAAGAAGTAAAACCCATATTTTCTATCTGCTATCTTCCTATACCTTCAAATACAATGGTATTTGGTTGATACATGGAAACAAATTGCAAACTTTGCTAGTTTATTTTTTTTTTTTTTACTTTTTAAAAAGAAAATTATGGTGTTCTAGTTGAAAACCATGATCACATTCTTTTGAAACATGAAAACTGGTTTTTGTTCAGACCAAAAAAAGTTACAACCACAGGAAACAAACTATTATGTGTTTTAATGGTAAGATTGTTATCTAGAGTTCTGAAGTGGCAAAGTTTCTTTTTGTCAATACTACCCTCTAGTGGAATAATAGACAATAAAAAAGGGCATCGTTTTGGAGCGCTGAGTTTATCCTTAATTTATTGCAGAATAGAACATTTCTACAGAAGCAGATTTATACACATTTTTTTCAGATGTCCCTGAAGCATAAATATGATTAAGTATTGATTATCTGTGTTGGCATTGCATTTCAATAAATTTTCTTCCTTTGAACTAATGCATTGTGGAAGAACTATATGCAACTGGCTGAACATTTTAGCCACAAAAAAAAAAAAAAAAAACAGATTGCACCCCCAAAATATGTACAACTTGTCATAGAAAAGAAATACTGCTATAATAACTGTATTAATTCATTCTTCATCCTGTCAATAGAAATAAAAGGGGAGGAGAAACAATCTTTTCATAGTCTTCTGTTATTTACAGCTTTAAGTTTATGTCTAATCAGTTTTGAGGAAAGATTATAAAAATGTCTACTGTGAAATCAGTTAGTAGGTGAATCTAGGGAATACTTCCTCAGAAAATAAAAAAAGACCACTGTATTCAACACTGTAAGCAGATGTGTTAGCAGTATTAGAAAACACATATTTTTCTTTCTTTCTGGAGGATCAAATTATCTGGAAAGTACCTTGTGACATTAAAGCTTTAAATTTCTCCTTGGGAGACAAGAGATGAAAATTCATGGGGACATACTGAGCTCACTGAGCTTTGAAAACTTATCTATGACAAAATTGTAATGTTGGGCTCCTTTTTTTGTTTCTAACCTTCAGAAGTCACAATATAGGGGTGTAAGAGAATTTCTACTCAGTTAGTTACAAGATCCACTTGCTAAATTAATTGGCACTCTTGAACTGAGCAGAAGGAAGCGCTCGTGAAATGTTTTATGTATTTACCCCTGCCTAGAACCTCAAGATTAGTCCACAGCCCTCATTACAGAGGACTGGTGCTTCTGAGGTTCATTGACTTGTTCAGATTCTAAAGTTCATAATTTATCAAGGAAATCGTTTTCATAGAAAGCTTATGAATACTGTATGTCAAAACAGAGGGAGTGATACCTTTTGTTTTTCAGTTTTGCTTACAGTTCAAAACCTCCTATTTCTATTTAGAATATGCAGGTTTATTCATATTCACCACTCAGCAGTGAACTCAACTGTGAATCTAAAAGGAAGCACTGCTTGATTGTAAGAGGTAATTATCCTGACCTCTTTACAAAAACAGAAGTTTACAATAGTTTATGTGTGTATTCCCAACTTAATTGTAGAGGAAAATTGTAGTGTCCCAACAAATGTCAAAGATTACGTACGATATTTTTTTCTTTTGTTTTTAATGGCAAATGAGAAAGATAATTAACAAATTTAGCTTTGGGCCAAAATATAGTTGACCCAAGTACCCAAAACATTGCAGTGTGTAATAATTATTTTTGTTTAAATCAGCCAGGTTAATAAACATTATTAATTGTGAAAAAATAATATGCAATTGGTTCAGAAAAAGAAAGCCTTGTTTTCAACGGACTGGATTTATTATGTGGCTCTGCCAAATAAGTAGGTTTATTTAGACCAGCTCACTGACCTGTGTGGGGGTCAGTATCTTTTCCTGTCAAATGGCTGTTAATGGACCCGATGAGAAGGACATCTTTTTCTTGAGTCACCATGATATCCTTTTTCTCTGGCACGGGGTCATAGAAATGGGAGGCATTTGAGAAATGGTATTTATTTAATGAGTGACACTACATGAGTAACAATGCACGTATATCACCAAATTGTGAAAATAAAAAGAGGAAAATACAAGTTGCTTTGAAGATTCCAAAGTAAACACATTGCTTTCTCTGAGTACATCTAATGTGAAGTGCCATTATTGTGTGCTACAGAGAAAACATCCTTTATCATTTCACGTTGGTAAAAAAAATGTAAGATAGTATCAAAGGATATTTCACAGTTTGCATTTACAGTGATCTAATAATGCCATTATGTGAAGTCCAAAAAGTAATTTGTAGTTGTTATGCAAGTACATAAAGAGATCTTTTAAAAAGCAATAACAATGAAACAAATTTAAAAAATACCCAACATCTTTCATTTCTTCCTCATAGAATGGCACTTTAAAAGAAATTTGTTCTTGTGCTCAAAGGTTAAGATTTTACATCATACCATTAGGTGTACCTTAGAGAAAACTTCCAGTGTTACTTCAGTCTGTACAAAGTTTATTTCTGAGGGAAACAGACTGTTTACTCCAGTGAAATGGACTGCAGTCAAGATCAGGCACATTAATATTGTATAGGAGCTCTGACAATTTCCTCTGGGGCGCCCGTCTGAAGTGGGAGTAATGGAATTGAGAGCTGACAGTGGCAAATGGGCCGTGTGATAGGAAGAGTGGGAGTCCATCTAGTAACTATGTCCCTAACCCAGTTTCCTGCTGAAGCTCCAAATTCTTAATTGTGTTTTACAGGATATGAATGATTATCCTCCTGTTTTCAGTAAACGACTCTACAAAGGGATGGTGGCTCCAGACGCGGTCAAGGGCACCCCCATCACAACAGTTTACGCGGAAGACGCAGACACCCCTGTAAGTAGAAAGCATTGGTGAATACCCTCAGCCATCCTGAGAATAATCTTTAACATGATCCCCAAAACAGCAGAGGTGCGAGGTGGTCCGCGTGAGCGGCACTCACTTCGCTCACACATTTTATGTTCTCCTGACTGCTGCAACCGCAGGGGCACAGCATACTTCAAATGATCTTCATTGATCCTAGACAATGACAAACACGCTTTTTGTTTTACTAGTATTCAAAGTTAGTTTTTGCCAATTTACCGGTCGATGATAAACACATATGGAAAGAATTATCTACATTTGGTATCACTATTGTTTGGATTCTTTATTTAGAATAATGTAACTTAGCTGAGTCTGGATGTTTTAAACTTATGTATTTTCCATTTTATTCATACGCGACTATTTTATTTGCCAAATCCAAGTTAACATATGACATAAAACTTACAATGAATATGTTTATTTTAATAAACTAAAATATTAACATTGCTTTTAGGACGTATTTAATAGATTCTTTTACCTTGGAGAACTTTGTCTCTTTTGACATATTCTAAATTATCTTTCAAGACAGGATTTTCAATTAAAACATTATTATAGCAGAAGTGATATAAATTTTCCATATTTTAATATATTAAAATAGTATGTAGGTGTACTAGTACCTATATAAAAATGTTTTCTATAAATACCTTGAGTGTTTCATAAACAATTACTTCTTAAGAGCTGAATGATGAAAATTTAAATTTGTGCTATGAGAGGGTGCACTGTAAATTGGTGTCTGATAGATTCTAGGAAACTAATAGTAGAAATATTAAATGAACCATTTCTGAAGAGTGAGGAAGTAGGAAACAACCACTGCCACAACCACAAAAACTCTGAATCTGATAAGTGATTGAAAAGGTCTCTTTTAGGCCAGGCATGATGATGTCTTATACCTATAATCCTAGCACTCTGGAAGACGGGGGCAGGTGGATTGCCTGAGCTCAGGAGTTCTAGAACAGCCTAAGCAAAGGCAAGACCCATCTCTAAAAATAGTCAGGTATTGTAGCATGTTCCCATAATCCCATCTACTCGGGAGGCTGAGGCAAGAGAATCACTTGAGCCCAAGGGTTTGAGGTTGCTGCGAGCTGTGACACCATGACACTCTATCAAGGGGGACAAAGTGGGACTCTGTGTCAGCAAAAAATAAAAGTTCTCTTTTCTATTGCTCGTATAAGTAGCATTTCTGTTAATGTTTTTTACTTAATAAAAGGTAATGGTAGACAAAATAGTTTTAGTTTCCATTGTGACAAGGCTTTATACCATTTATTGTGACTATAAGGTCTTGCAAATAGTAATGTTAACATGAAAGCAATGACCTTTACATCAGAAGCTCCTTTTCATAAGTGTGTTAAAATGTCTTTGAAACTGATTTATTGCATCTTGGGAAACATGATAGACAAAATTCCATTTCCTTGAACATAACAAAGATGAGGCGAATGTTAAATTCTCAATTTGTCTGTTTTATAAGTAAACTGTCACAGGTACAAAATACTTTGAACATAAGAATAAGTATTTAATTTCATACAACAGATAGGTTTTGAACACCAACTGTATACTGGTCAATGTGCTAACTAGTTTTTGCTTTCAAACTGACAATCTTCTAGAAAAGACAGACTGCAAATGGAAATCAGAGCACACTGCACTAAATGCATGTAAACGAACAGTATTTGAATATACATTTCTATGAAATTTTTATTAGGACAGAATTTAAAGTAGCACTCAGTTTAATGTTATTAATGATGGCAGACTAAGTAGCACACTGTTCACCACACGGAATAGACCCCACAGACTTCATATGGACGCAAAATCCTTACTTCTCCTGTGGCACCTGTGCCCGTGGTGCCTGGCTTGGCATTCAGAGCACATCTACCAGTGTGAGAGAAGTTGTCTTGGTCATTGTCTGTTCCATAAAGAAGATAAATTACTTATCTGAGGTATTTATCTAGAGAGAAGGCCTTTTGTTTTTACAATCTGAAGCTCTTTGGCAGAAATTTATAAGGTTTACATTTCATATTTATTTGGAAGAAGTTTTTAGTTGTGTATTCCCAATGGTAATTTTTAACATGCAATATTTGGTTCTAGCTTTTGAAGAAATGAAAGGTCGATACTAGTCATGCAGTTGAAATACTGAGCATGCTTATTTCAGTTACTGAGTATGTATTGGTCAGTCTCAGTTTTGATCTTTCGAACTCCAACAATCTGTTGTTATAGTTATGATTCAGAATTGAGCTTTTGAGTCATCACTGCAAATTAGGTCCCTTAACAAAGCATAGTTGCAATTTGGCTGCCCCCACACCAACCTGAAATAAAAACTCAAGTGCATGAGTATTTTCAGAAGATAGCACTGTATCATCTAATTTTTAAAATATTATGATTGATTTTTACTCTTATCATTTTATTCTGGAGTCATAGACAAAGAAAAAGCATTTTTTGATGGTTTACTAAATATTTTCTACCTTGTTGCGTTATAGATGTTTATTAATTAGAATAAAATAGTTTCAATTTCCTATCCTCATGGTTCCTCTGTGGGTTCCACCACTCAGGGCTATAAATATCTATCTTACCACTTTGGGTTTCTTTAATGGTTTCTCTTCCAAACAGGAATATAAGGTTCCTTTTCTAAAAAACATGACACAAAGTTTACTCAGGAGGAGAAAGATAGGCTTGTAGAACTAGACATAAGTTTACAGAGCAAGATAGGTACATTCAGCATAGACAGCAAATGGACCCCAGTGCCACAGCAAACAGGCGAGGAGGCCTGGAGTATAAGATTCTTGATGTCAGCAATCAGGACTTATTCCAGGCTCAGCGCCTGTGGCTCAACAGGCTAAGGCGCCAGCCACGACGTACACCTGAGCCACGTACACCTAAGCTGGCGGGTTCAAATCCAGCCCGGGCCCGCCAAACAACAATGACGGCTGCAACCAAAAGATGGCCAGGCGTTGTGGCGGGCGCCTGTAGTCCCAGCTACTTGGGAGGCGGAGGCAGGAGACTTCCTTGAGCCCAGGAGTTGGAGGTTGCTGTGAGCTGTGATGCCACAGCGCTCTATCCAGGGTGACAGCTTGAGGCTCTGTCTCAAAAAAAAAAAAAAAAAAAAAAAAAAAAACTTGTTCCATTATGTATTCCCACATGTAACGCCAAGCTTGGTGCTTAATAGTTTCCTAGAACACATTTGTTGAATAATTGCAGCTGTGGGTAAATAAATGGTTATTTTTATGTTCTTCTGTATTAACAAAATGTGCCAAATCTTCCGAAATTTAGTTTTATGTGACTCTGGAAAAATTTCTTAATGTCTCTAAGAGTTTTTGGAAATTTTAAAGCTATGGGAATTAAATAGGTGATGCACATATAGGCTTAGCACAGCTTCTGCACCCACAATATTAGATATTATTATTTTGCATTAATAATTTGCATTTTTAGAGGCTGAATACATTTTTTTTTCATGCCATCTTGTTTCTTTTGAATGAAGTGAGAACTAGCCATTTAAAACTGTAAAATGACGGAAGCAAAACCCTTTGAAGCATCAGAAACTGGGTAGGGTCTAAAAGCCGGAGAACGCATTGTTGCTGAATATAAATTAAGAATTATAGCATACATGTGCAAAACTAAAGCGCTCAGGGAGAATAGAAAGTTTTCTAGATATATCCACCTACACTGAATGGCACCTGGCAAGGCTTATTTTTTCTGCCTGTCATTTGTGACAGGCATTGATACTCTATAGTTCATATGAGATATGAGTAGTGAATGCCTGATCATTTTGGAAATTAAAGTTGCTAACCTTTTATTTCTGCTAATTAGAGATTTTTCATTCCAAAAGTTGGCAACACAACACTGCAAGTGTAATTTCCATTAGCATCCATTTGTGGACAGGGATAAATGCCTGATAGAATGGTGTCCTTTGTGATCAACAGAATAATTAGGATAAATAAACAGAGTTCACATTTACTTATTTCCAAGAAGTGGAGTATGGGTAACCCATGAGAGCCAAGATTCTCAACACCGTACCATTCTTCCCATTTAATACATTACGGGAATTTATAAGAATTGTGTTTAAAACAAGGTGGTAATTGAGAGATATGTAATCTTATCAATTTTGACAGACTTTCTTTTTTGCACACATAGATTATAGAACTGAATAGGCATTTAAGACTCTTTTTTTCAGGTTTTGCCTTTGATTTATGAAATAAGTATACTCCACAAAAAAAATATTTTGCCAATTCTCAATGATAATTGGCTTTTAAATTGGTTTCTAAATATTGTGGGCATTCTCACTGTACTTTTATCAGAAAGTATATTTTTGTAAAGAGAAAATAATTACAAGTGCGAAGTAATTTCTTTCTCTCTTGTGAGAGCTTTCTTAGCCTTCAGACAAGGTACCTGAAGAATTATTTGCAAAGTGTTTTCATAGGTGGCTTTAACACTCATCTCAGTCATTCAAAGGAACTTTTGTTGATATCCAGAATAAAAAAGACAGCCAGTCTTTTTTTCTATGATGCATGTGTTGTGTGTTATTAAAATGTCACAATGTCACCAAACGTAGCAAGTAGTTACGGCCATCTTCTCACAATGCTTAACCCTCCAAATAATCATTCTGTTGCCATCTATTAGCAGGGGGTATAATAGTAGAACAATAGCAACAATCTTATTGATTATTTGATGCCCCCCTGCTTTATGCAATAGTTAAAACTACTCATGGCCAGGAATGTTATACATTTTTATTTTTGTCTACAGGTAATACAGCTCTTCTGTATCATTTTCAATTGCTATCTCTACTAATCTATTTTTCATCACTCACCGCATACTGACTTGTGTTTTTATGCTATATTGATTTAGGTTATTGCTAGAAATGTAGCTGAAACTCTTATTTCAAAGATCAGCATCTACAAACTATAATTGTTGACCCTGGACCAGGAGGGCGGCACATACACAGCTTAGCGGGTTTTCTTTCTTTTTGCCTTCACATCAAAGCTGTTAGGGAAATAATCAAGGATTCTTTTCACTGTGAATGTCAGTTTCTGAAAATTTAGATGCTGTAGCCCCAGTCTGAGTCCCTTTGGTTTCAAATACTTAATTAGAGAAAAAGTCTACCATGCAACAGTTGGGGCTTGATCTTTAAAATAACAATGGGTTATAATTAGATTTGAAAGCATAAACAGATACACAAGGGAAGGTTTTATGAGAAAGTTTATGTGTTATGTTATTAACATCTAGGAAGTCTTATCTAAGAGTACAATAATCCGTATCATTTATTTCCTTTTCGTGACATGGTTAAGAACAATCACATTATTAATATGACTTGAAATGAATGTTAGAATTAGATGTTTAGATTAAATGATGGTCTTTGAATTGAAAGACTGCCATATTTACCAGAACTAAAGGGGCATTTTTTCTTTTATTATAAATTAAAATATGCTTAAAGTTTGTTTTTTTCAACCTTTACAAAAGTGTTACTCCACACCCCATAATATAGCAACAATTTCTATCTGTTTTGGGGGGTTGGAAATAAACCTCATAGTATCACGGTTCCATAAATAACTCAACAGGCTATCAGAGTCTTAGGTCAAAACTTTCCCCCTTTAAAGCATCTGCTTTTTCATATGTCTTTTCATTATTTTCTGTTATTACTTTTTCTTCCTCTTTTTTAAATTGCAAGTTTTCACTAGTATATGTATCTGTATTAATTGAGCCTGGTATACGCTAGCCCCTTATATGCAAACTTAAATATTTCCGCAGCTCAAAAGAGCTTTGAGTGGCTTCACTTGCTGAGGAGCAAGACCGTCTGGTTTCAACTCCAAAGTTGACTAACTTTGTCATTCTCCCCTTCATTTCTGGCATATGGAAGATGAGAGCAAAAATAGCACAACTGAAACTATATACCCCCTGAACAGCCCACTCCTGCTCCCCCTTTCTCTAGCCCCTGGTAACTGTCTCCTCATCTTTGCTCTTGACTATTCTGTTCTCTGCTTCTCTGAGTTTAACTATTTTAGGCACCTTATATAAATGGAATCCTGCTGCAATCCTGCAATATTTGTCCTATAACTGGCTTATTCTCACTCAGCATAATGTCCTCAAAATTCATCCATGTTGTCACAAATGTCAGGATTTCCTTCTTTTTTAAGGCTGAATGATATTCACTTGTGTGTATAGACATGTACGACATTTTCTTAACCTGTTCGTCTATCGATGAATATTTAGGTTGTTTCACTTCTTAGGTATTGGGAATCACGCTGCAATGTCCATGGAGTACACATAATCCCTTCCAATCCTGTTTTCAAATTTGTGAATAATTTCCTAAAAGTGGAATAGCTGAATCATATGGTAGTTATATTTTTAATAGTTTGAGCAATCCCCATACTGTTTCCTACAGTAGCAGCCCCCTTTGACATTCTCACAAACAATGTAGAAGTATACCGATTCCTCCTCAGGCTTGATAACAGGGTTTTTTATATAACTTAGACAGAGGTTGTATAAAGACACCCTAAAAAGGGTGGTTTTGACTTTTATTTCCCTGATGATTAGTGACGTTGAGCATGTTTTCAGGTACCTGTTGGCCATTTATATGTCTTCTTTGGAAAAATGATCATTCAAGTCCTTTACACATTTTTAAATTAGTTGTTTCTTTGTTTCTTAATTTGCGATTGTTCCACCAGTGGTTCTCAATCTTCCTAATGCCATGACCCTTTAATACAGTTCCTCATGTTATGTTGACCCCCAACCATAAAATTATTTTTGTTGTTACTTCATAATTGTAATTTTGCTATTATTAAGAATCGTAATGTAAATATCTGATATGCAAGGTGGTCTTAGGAGACCTCTCTGGAAGGGTCATTTGACCCCCAAAAGGGTCACAACACACAGGTTGAGAACCGCTGGCTAGATATTGGATGTGCAACATTCTGTCTAGAGATAGCAATATTTTATTATATGTTTAAAATTTTGTTTAGAGAGTTGATTTAATCTTCAGTGTTCTTATCACACTAAAAATAATACTTACTTTGAGGTTATATGATACCATTAATGTGGAGCAGTTGGTACCTACAAAATAATAACTACTCAATAAATGTTAACTGGCATTGTTTTTGGGTTTAGTTTGGTCTTTTTCATGCTTTGAGTCTATGAAATCTGCATTCTATATTTATAGTTTGTGAACTGTTTCCATCTTTTTTTCCTTAGTTTTTCATTTTTTTTTCTTTCTGTAAAAGTTTATAAGGCCCAGAAGTCCAAACGCCTGAGCACAGGTTGAGGGGTGGAGATTATAAGGTATTGGGGCTTTGATGGTTGGCCCAGGTGCTGGGCCTCTGAACCATCAATATGATAATTTGTTCCCGGCTTGTTCTCTTCTCAGGGTGTGTCTGAAATCTAAGGACCAGACATGAGTGTTGTGTGTTCCAGACTCTCTTTGACCTAACCCCCACTGTAGCTAAACATTGCATCCTGGTTGTATGCCTGGTTCTTCCACACACTATGATAATACAGAGCCCTTACTCTTTCTCCAATCCCAAACTATCATTATCACAGAATCAAAAAATCCAACAGCATTAAAGAAAATTTCAGTGTCAATATAACAGTGTCTGTTATATTGAGGACAAAGACATTACAGAGATTCCTATACAGCTGTGATCATTATTAAGTGTGAAGTGTCCTGCGAACTTCTAACACAGCAGGATTTGATGCAATATAGCAACAAGAATGAAGTCCAAAAACCTAGCACTCTGTGAAAATGGTGAGAGAACAAAACCATTACATAAAGTTATTATTTTATTTTATTTTATTTTATTTATTTATTTTAGAGACAGAGTTTCACTCTGTTCCCCTCAGTATAGTGCTGTGGCATCGTAGCTCACAGCAACCTCCAGCTCTTGGGCTTAGGCAATTCTCTTGCCTCAGCTTCCCGAGTAGCTGGGACTACAGGCACTTGCCACAATGCCCAGCTATTTTTTTGTTGCAGTTTGGCCAGGGTCAGGTTTGAACCCACCATCCTCTGTACATGGGACCAGCGCCCTACTCACTGAGCCATAGGTGCCACCCACATAAAGTTATTTTTAAAAATGCCCACTGTAGCAGTAAATCTAGTGTTCCTTAAAAAAAAAAAAGTGCTTAGTAAATAAGACCAAAATCTCACTGGCTTCCAGTAATGAAGATTGGTGGTTTTATTCATGAATCTGCACTGGGGGTCGGCTGTCCTTGGCTGGGCTCAGGTCTATTCCACATGTCTCTTTCTTCAGGGAGCTGGGACTAACTAGGCCCGCTCTTCACTGATAACTTACTAACTATATGATTACAGGTGCAGACCAGTTCTATGTCATGCTTCTTTAGGGTAGGAAGTGGGAGAAAGGGAGTGAAAGGATAGATCATAATATAATGTACTACAGAAGTGTAGTTAAAAATGCATGTTTAAATGCATTCCAATGGTTGCCTTTGGTGGAAAACAAATATGGGAGAGAAGTATGAGAACAAAAGGAGAAAAAAATGAATAAATATGCCTTGATTAATGATGTTTCAGAAACTATAGATTATATTAAGCTCAAACCCGTGTCCCTGAAATCTGAACAAAATTAAAATCCCTCAATTTTTACTATATATGTGGGCATCCTGTATTATTTAAAGAGCATCTGTCATATAAGAGATGTTGGGTTAAGCAGTGAGGATTAAACTGTCATGTTTCCTAACTTCAGAGCTTAAAGAGATAAAATTAATCAAAAATTAACCAAGCATATGGAAATGGCTAACCATAAAATGCTCTAAGAAGGAAATGTTTAGAGTACTGTCAAACTGGATAAGAGGGAGCCTGATTTTATCTACAGAGTCAAAGAAGGTTCTGGGCGAAGTGATTCTGAGCTGCGGTCTGAAGGTTATGCAGAGGCTAAGAGACAGGGGAGAAGAATTAAGCCCTAAAATAGGAGGGGGAACAGTAAGACTCTTAACCAAAGGGAGGCCACTTTTAAAATGACTAGAAAGGGAAATCTGAGTCAGCTCCTGTGCCGTCTAGCAAGTCAGAAAGACAATGTTAAGAAGTGTTGTATCTTGTACACAATCATGATTTAATAAAATTATTAAAAAAAAAAGTTGAGAAAAACGGAAGGGTTTTAAGGCAGAGGGCACAGTCATTAATGACTAGCTCTAGTGCAGGTTCATTCCTATTTTTAAGTTCCTTTGGTTCTATGAGTTTGTATGTGGGAAAGACATCCAGAATGTGTAACAGTTTCTTTCTTTATAAACTTAAAAACTATGCCCAATGAAGAAATTTTAGAAGGGATGTGTATTTATTTCATGTCTTTAGAGGTTGAGATACATGTGTATTTACCTTTGAAAAACATCTTCCAAGAGACTTAATGGTAAATCATCTTAAAGCAAACATTTCTTAGGTTCTTTAATACTTGTGTTAATATCATATCTATAGAAACTGAAACACACACACACACACGTTACATTAATTGGCAAGCAGCGCATGGAGCTTGCCTGTAAGAGTTGAGGAACTGTATTAGCAAGATGTTAAAAGTAGCCGAGGGGAAAGGAATAAAGAAAACTATATGCTCTTCTCTGTGACTACCTAGAGAGTTGACCTGCCATTTTTCTTTTCTCTTTTAAGTATGCGTTAACATCCAGTTAGATCCACTAAAAGATGACTAAGTCACATGACTTCAAAAAACAATAAAACTGCTATACTGTAATTCATGATGTTCAGTCAAAGCTGGCAGAGTTTGTGGATTATACTGTTACAAAATAAAACAAAATAAATCAGGGTAGTTGCTTCAAAGACATTGGGAGAAAGAAATTTAAGAATTATGTCAGAGAGAAAAATCTTTGTTGAAAACAAATTACTTAATATTTGTGTTTAATGATTATAATAGGTTTAGTATTTCCTGATACATTGTGATTGCTATTATTAAGAAGAAAATTACATGGGTCTGAATAAGTAATTCCTTGATAATTATGTATTTAAGAAAAATGACTAAATCAAGATATCCCCTGATATTAAGTACCTAATTATTTTGGTCCATTATAGTCTCATTGAAATTCCCTGTGTTTGCAAGTCTGAAACATCCTTCATACAGGTGTGCAATTACCTTCTATAGTAATTAATTTTATCTCACCATGATTAAGTCAAGACATATTGTGTTTAATACTCACTATAAGAATGAATATCAAAGTAGAAAATGTACTGAGTAATAAAGAAAATAATTGTCATCGTAAGATTGTATTTTCTTGATATAAACTTACATTTATTCTTCTACATTAATTATTCCCACCCTATTATTATATAGAATTATATTACTTTTAACTTAAAAATATCTAATGTGGGTACCTTTGTGTCAACATTTGTCTGCTATGCTCCCGGTAATATAGAAAAATTCCCTATTTCATAGTGTCACTATGACGCTGTATATATACTAAATAAAAGGCTATTCCAGTAGTACTGTTCACATAGATTTTTACTGAGTTTTACATGTACCAAATTTAGTCAATGAAAGATGATTACAAAGTTGATATCATTCTTCTCCCATTTTGGAAACTATATAATATTGAAATGTTACATGTTACCTCAAATCATATTTAGAAAGATGCCTAATACATGCCAATAAATTAATTGATTCATTTTTATAATAGATGTCATAAATCATATTCTTCCTACCACCACTAGGGTTAGAAAGCAGTTCCAGAATATCTCAAAATTATTGACTAATGCCAAAAATATTGGCATTTGTGGCTAATTGGGAAAAATAATATTGTACTGCAGTTGCTTACTTTCTTTAAACCTAATTTCCATATAGTTATATGACTCATTTCATGAGATTGTTGTTTGGGCTTAACGAAGAGCGAAAACACTTAGCCGTTGTGAAGCACATAGGTGTTAGATCATTTTTCTTCCTTTTCCTCCTCACTTCCAGTGTGATGGCAAAAATACTTAAGTTTGCCTCTAATTTGGTAGAGTACTTATATCTCCATTACTCCAAACTTTAAGATATCCATGTCTGGCTCATGAAGTAATACTGATGTGATATATGACATTATAATATTTAAGAAAAAGGGCTTCATGAACACATCATGATAATGGGATCTTTACAATCCTATAAATAAATACATGTACTTATATCCATATTTTAATAAGATTCTCACAAAAAATTAGTAATACATTTTCTTTATATATATATGGCTTTTAATTTATCACTTTATACTAATACATACATATTTTTATCCCCTCAAGTTTAAGATAAAATGTCAAAAATCTTGACAGATAAAATTAATTTTAGTTTTCCATTTTAATACCCAAACGATCTAGCAGACCAAGATCTACACAACACTATGACACAATCACTAGAATCTCTAGCAATTGAAACACACTCAGTATATTCCGTGATATGTTGAGTGCCTGCACAGTGAGGTATATAGGTGTTTGCCTAGAAATCCTTGCTCACACCTTCATCGATTAGCACCATGTGCTTCTCCCTCACAGATAAATAAAAAAAATATTGGTAGTTAATTGTGTTTTTCTGTGCCTGGTTTGTCTCTCCAACCTGACAAATTGTGAGGCCTATGGATACAGAAGCATCTGTGTCTTTCTCATCAATGCCTTTCATCTGGAGAGGTGAATATAAGTAGCTATGAATGGGTTCCTATGAACAGATATTGGTGGGTAGTAAGTCAAAAACCTGCCAACAATTTAGCCACATTCTGACGTAATACAATTCTTAGAGGTCCTGTAGCCATAAAGAGATTTACCAGTGTAGAAATGTGGAAGGTAGCTGCTTAGAGACATTAAATGATGATTCTTCTTAGAAAAAAGAACCAGTGTTATAGGTGAATAATCATAGCTTGATTGAATTTTTCAGAGAAAAGTGATGGAAACTTTTAGAGGTCACTGGAAGAAACTAGGGGACAGCAAAGGAAAGAAGCAAGAGGCTGATGGAGATCAGACAAGGGGCACGTGTATTCCGTGGGCAAGGGTGTTCTCGTTGCCCCCGCAGCACATTGCTGGTTTCTGAACTTACTGAGAGCTCCTGTCTTCACAAACCCAGTAGACTTCTTAAGGGCATTGCACCAGGTCACCAGCTTACCTTGGGTAACTTGTTTCAGCCTGGACACAAGCTGTGGTGGTAGGTGTCCAGTTTGCTGTCCACCAGTTGGGGAAGTTTTCCTGTCCAGGGACCTTCAGTCCTTGTATTTTCATATCATCAATTCCCTACAGACATTCCCCAGTGCTCACTTGGGTTGCAGCAGCCACACAGGATGGCTAAACTCCAAGGAACTGCAGAATTCCCGTGGCCTAATCCCTAGGGATTGCCAGTGCTGAGAGAAGGGAGACTGCAGCGCACCAAAGTAATACCTAAGGACAAAGGCAAGCAGAGTATGAGCTCCCTGGTTGTGAGCATAGGGAGGATGTCTCTTTCAGCAGAGACGTGGGTGTTGGTTGGGCTGAGTGAGGGAAGACTGTGGTTCTGTTTATTCATTTATTAGAAAAGTTCAGAAATTTTGAAAATTTGAAAATTTGATTTCAAAACTTCAAAATGACATCTATTTTGAAGAGTTAATTAACAATGGAATACTTTAAAATAGTTAAGAGAGTCACGTGTGGTAGAAGGGTAGAATCTGCGAAGCAGTGACAAGAATAGTGCTCTACTTTCAGACCGAAGGGAAAAGGAAGAACTTTCTTACATGAAACCTCAATTCTGTAATATTTTATTCAGAAATATTTTTGAAAGAACATTTATTCTCGTTATACTTTTGGGCAGCTGTGTTTTCACAGGGTTCATTAGTATCTTTTTGTGAAAACTCTTCCAGAAATAAAAATCATTAAGATAATCCATCCTTTCTTTTTTCCCTCCAAATTATGCTCATGTGGTTATTGCAAACAGGAGCAAGGTTTACATAGGTTTGTAATTCCAGGAGTATTACATATTCATTTTCATTATGTCTTATCTGTGTAAATAAGGTCACGTAGAATCATGCTTCCTGGCAGTTCAAGGTACATATACACACAAGCATTGATCATGTTATACTTTCAATATTTACTCAATTAATTATTATTGATGTCTTGAATAATCACAAGCCAGAAACAAGTATCTGCTCAAGTGAAGCTCACATATGAGGGGCAGAGCCAGGCTGAAAAATCATATGCAAATACATATGCAACATACTTTCAAATAAGAATACGTATTATAAAGAATATAAAACAGGGATTGACTGAGTGGCTTCTGAAGGGGTACATGCAGAGAGAGAAGGTGCCATTTGAGATGGGGATTTAGAAGAGGTTGGCCATGCAAGAGTTTTGCAGGAGGAGAGCAAAACAAGCGGAAAAGCCTTGAGGTAGGAATGAGCGTGGTGCCTTATAAGGCCAACATGGCTGAATTATTGCTGAAGAAGATCAGGAATAAGGGGTTATCAGATGGACTCTGCCCTCCTTCATCTGGCTCTGAACTTTTTTGTTCTTTTACTCACACAACTCAGCAGCTTTAAGCCAGTAAATGTGTTGAATGAATGTATGTAACCCACATGTAATGAACATTATCTAGAATTAATCCTGGTACTACAAAACTTACCAGCAATTCACTTCCTAGTTAGAGAATTAAAAATTTTTTAATTAAAAAAAAATCAGACTAGGTGATAAGTGATAGTAAATAATTTATGAAGTTTTATTGATAATATTTTATCAATGTTTCAATTTCCTTTAAAAATACATCATATCTAAAATGATTATTTAGTCCTTTCATACTAGTGGTTTTGTTTGTTTGTTTGTTTGAGACAGAATCTTACTTCATTACCACTGCTAGAGTACTATGACATCATAGGTAATGGCAACATCAAACTCTTGGGCTCGGGTGATCCTCCTATCAAAGCCTCCCAAGGAGCTGGGACTACAAGAGCCCACCACCATGTCTGGCTAGTTTTATATATATATTTTTTTCTTTTTAGTAGAGATAGGGGTCTTGTTCTTGCTCAGGCTGGTCTCAAACTCCTTAGCTCAAGCAATCTACCCGCATTAGCCTCCCAAGGTGATAGAACTACAGGTGTCAGCCACCCGCCTGACATGATACTTCCTTTTTTTTTTTTAACTAAACTTAAGTATGTTTTCTCTAACAACAAACAAAAAGTCCTTATAAATTTTCAGCAAATAATGGTGAATCTCAATTGTCATATCTATCTATTGTGGCAAAATTTTCAGCATACCTGGAATTATTAAACATCCATTAATATCATGGTCTTATTTTGAACATTTTATTCAAAAACTCTATCAGTCTAACAGAGAGTATGCCACTTTCTTTAAAATTCCAGAACAGCATTAAAGAATGTTTTGGTGGTGGGCGGCATCTGTGGCTCAAAGGAGTAGGGCGCCGGCCCCATATGCCGGAGGTGGTGGGTTCAAACTCAGCCCCAGCCAAACAATGGAAAAAAAAAAAAGAATGTTTTGGTGAATGGAATTTGACATTTAGAAGGATGCCTATACTTCATCAGTTTTGTGAAAACATGGTTGTCTGAAGTTAACCCAGAAGACAGGCTTGACTTGATTTATGGAAATGGTGGTCATGGTAAATGAAGGGGCTCCCCAAATTTATCATGCTTTGTTTCTCATATGTCCTCATGTTCCATCCAAATTTGAAGAAGGAATTTGTTGTATTTACTCTTCAAAAGACTTCAAGCAGCAGAATAGGAAATTTCTTTTTTCTTTCTTTTTTTTTAATTGTTGAGGAATCATTGAAGGTACAAAGAGTCAGGTTATACTGCTTGCATTTGAATTTGCTGGATAAAGTCCCTCTAATAATAGTGTACCATCCCCAAGAGGTGTGTCACCCACCATGGGCCCACAGCCCCCTCCTTTCTTCCCTCTCTCTGCTCCCACATTCCCCCTCCTACCATGTTGTAGCATCATTGTTCTCATATCAGAATTAAGTACATTGGATTCTTGCTTCTCTATTCTTGTGATGCTTTACTAAGAAGAATGTATTTCAACTCCACCCAAATTACTATAAAAGATGTAAATTCACCATCTTTTTTAGTGGCTGTATAGTGTCCCATGGTATACATGTACCACAGCTTGTTAATCCATTCCTGGGTTGGTGGGCATTTAGGTTGTTTCCACAATTTGGCAGTTGTAAATTGAGATGCAGTAAACAGTCTAGTGCAAATGTTCTAATGATAAAAGGATTTTTTTTCCTCTAAGTAGATGCCCAATAAATGGGATTGCAGGATCAAATGAGAGGTCTAGTTTGAGTCCGTTGAGGATTCTCCATACTTCCTTTCAAATGGGTTGTATTAGTTTGCAGTCCCACCAGCAGTGTAAAAGTATTTCCTTCTTGCCACATCCACGCCAACATCTGCAACTTTGAGTGTTTGTGATGTGGGCCATTCTCATTGGGGTTTGATGATATCTCAGGGTGGTTTTGATTTGCATTTTTCCAATAATTAGGGATTATAAGCATTTTTTTCCTATGTTTGTTAGCCATTAGTCTGTCTTCTTTAGAGAAAGTTCTATTCATCTCACTTTCCCACTGATGTAAGGGATTCTTTTCCCCAGTATATGTTCTTGTTTGGTTTATCAAAGATCAGGTGGCTGTAAGATGTCATCTCATGGTTTTGTGTTCAGTTCCAAGTGTCTGTTTCTCTATTTTTGTGCCAATTTCATGCTATTTTGATCACTGTGGCCTTGTAGCATAGCCTAAAGCCTGGTAGTATGATGCCCCATTCTTTCTATTACTAAGAATTGCCGAGCACAAGACTCTTGGAAGTGATCAAAATATACAGTAATGTCTCAGAGTATAAAATCAATGTCTGCAAATCAGTAGCCTTTTATGCATAACAACCAAGATGAGAATCTAATGAAGGACATAATTCCCTTCACAGTAGCTGCAAAGAAAATAAAATACCTAAGAATATACCCAATGAAAGAGGTGAAGGACCTCCTAAGAAAATTATGAATCCCTAAGATAAGAAATAGCAGAAGATATTAACAAATGAAGAACATAGATGTTCATGGCTAGGAAGAATCAACATTGTTAAAATATCTATACTTCCCAAAGCAATCTACAGATTCAATGCAATCCCCATTAAAATACCAACATTATACTTTCAAGATGTGGAAAAAATAATTCTTCATTTTGTATGGAACCAGAAAAAATGCCAGATTGCTTTGATAATTCTTTTAATGGTGGTTAGACAAATGGAGTAGAATTACCTAATTGTTTACATTGAGCTTCCCTTCTTATGTGATATACTATATGTATTGTGGGAATGCCTACTAACTTTCCATAAATTATTTTGAAGCAAATACTATTTTATAGTCTCCTTTTGAAATATTTCCTAGTCTGAAACAATTACATGCTTTTTTACCTCATGATATTAAAATATCTGTGCCAAGGAAAAGACATTGTTGTTAAGCTGGCTGAAAATATTAACTGGATTATAGGAATGTTAAAGAAGAAAATTAAGTATATATCTAGAGTATTTTTTCCTTCATAGTGGCACTAAACAATCAGACAATTTGTTTAATTTGTTTTATTTTTTCGGAATTTAGATTTTTGAATACATTTCCAAAACAACTAAGATAAGTTAAAAGGACACACAGAAAATATATAAAGGCAATAAAGAATGCGTAAGACGGGACAAATGTAATTAGAAATGTTTACTATAATAAAGCAGGGTACAGGGTGAAACACTGATCTTCATCACTAGAGGACTTAAATTGCCCTGAAGAAAAACAACTGTGTTCCACCATTGCTGAAGAAAGAATGAGATTTTGTTTCAGCAAATTTTTAGATATTAGGAAGAGCCTTTCTAAATGATTTTTTTTTTTTGTTATTGTAAAAGTCTTCTAAAATTTTATCAAAATGCAGTGAACCTAAATAGAGATCAAATTATGGTTGATCAGAAGGCAAGACGTAATTTGCTTGCTTTGTAAATCAAACCATAGTCTCATTTCAGTTTAGTAAGAATTTTAAGAAAACAATTCTGTAAACTGCTTTTAGTGTTGGTATTAGACTGATTTCATCCCAGTTTCAAAGTGCTATAGAAAAGCAATCTGTTGCCACCATAATCAAATTTTAAATATTGACTTCTGTGTAAAATTATAGTTTTTCTTTTAGTATTCATGGTCCAAAAAATCTCTCTTACTATATATACAATATACACAGAGGAATGCAGCATAATATATGTAATATATTATCATAAGTGACGTAAAGTGGGATATTTAAATATTTTCATTTCAACTTTAAACGTGTTTTGATAGTTGAGTTTGCTTTTAAAAATAAATGATTAATTGCTTGAAACATTAGACTGTAAGAAATATAGATGTATTGAGAATAAACAGGAATAAAAAAGGATCCTCAATTCCTGCTAAAATTTAAAATGAAAGCAAATATTTCATAAATTAATATTTATTTACATTATACTTTGAATATTAATAAACATATGTCAAATATGTAGTATTTATTAATATACATAATTCATAAACTATGGACTATTTTTAGTTTTTATAATTTAATTAATAAGAGTGAGTTTTAGACATTAACTTACCTTGATCATAGGTATATTTTTAATGGAATCAATTATTAAAGGGTATTTAGTGAATACTCATGATAAATAATTTTCAGTGATAAAGTTAATAATTTTTTTAAATTAGTGTCCTTGATATTCTTGGTTTCAAAATGACAAATTTTTTCAGGATTAAAGATACGGTAATTTTTAAGACTTCTTCAAACCAGGCATTTGGCCTGATTCATATTCTAAATGTCCCAGGGACAATGCTATAGATGTTGATCAAAGCTGTTTCCCAAAGTTAATTCCCTTTACCTGTTACATAGCTTAATTATTTAACTATAAAATGAAGACTATTTTAAAAGGACTTTTGAATGAAGGAAAGGAAGAAAGAAAAGGAGGGAGAAATAAAAACTGAGGGAAAGAATAGAGGGAGGTAGGGTGAGAAGAGAAGAACTTTTGCATATGCTCAAAGAAAAATCTAAATCATTGTAAGAATTTAATTTGGTTATTGTTAACATATGATGCAAAATAAAATGTGATCCTTTGATTATAAAGGTGATAGATTTCTAGTAGATTTCTAGTGCTACACTTTCATGCTGTGGTAGTAGTCTATAGAATAACTAAAATCTTAGAATAAAAAGTTTATCGATATAGCTAATATATATCACATATATTCATATATTTATGGAGAGAGAGAGAGAATTTCTCCAAGTTCTAGGATATTATGGGTAGCAAAATATTTTCAGCATCTGAGAGATTACACTCCAGAAGTCAAAACACTGTCTCCTTTTGTTTTATCAATTAAAGGCATCGTTCCAAACATAACACAAATACTTTGGCTTTATTAAAGACAGCATGCTAAGTATAATTAACATTTTTTAAGTTTCTTGAGAGGCAATTTGTGATTGTCATAAATAATTTTGGTTACGTTATTACAAACAGAGTGGGTACTATTCCTAGCAAAATTCTGAAATTTATTCTTGAAATAGTTTTTACTGTGATGTGGCTCTTTCATCTTTTGTCTCTTTTCCAAAGATGCCTTGGCATATATAAGGCACAACTCCTACCTAGACAATGTATTAAGGCCCGGTTTACCAGGGCATCAAATTCCTAAGCATCTTTCCCAAGTAATTTTGCTTAATTTTTTTTATAATGTTCTTCTTTTGTTCTTGAATTTCCGATTAATTTGAGGGCACAAACGATTAAGTTACATTGTTTGCATTTTTTCGATAAAGACCAAGTTGTAGTTGAGCTCTTCACCCAGGTGGTGGGCTATATCCCTTTACATTGTACCTGTTAGGTGAGAGCTTACCAGTCCCCCTCTTTCTTCCCCCTTGCCCCTCCCTCTGTCCTCCTCCCCACAACTTGAGTTTAATTCAGCTTTTTTCTCTTGTGGGCATCAGTATCCAATGTAGTCAATACTAATATGAAACTAGTAGGTGTTGTTCTCCATTTAAAGCACTATTGCCTTTAAGATATTACTGACAAATATTAACTTGATTTAATGTTTAAGAACCTGTGTTTCAACATAGCCTTCAGTTCAATGAAGATATTTCAGATTGTATATGAAGTCAGCATATTGTGCCCCATGATTGCACCAATGTACACAATTATGATTTAATAAAAATTAAAAAAAAAAAAAGAACCTATGTTTCAGTAATAGGCAAGTCTTTTTGAATTATAACTGCCATTTCCTAGTTATTTCAGGAAATAAATCAATTCTTAAAGGTTTGATGTCATCATTTATAAAATGTAGGTATTATGCATACCAAGTCATGAATTTCTTGTAAGTATAAATATGAGAAAATATATATGTATATATATGTCCAATTGATAGCTAACAACCCTTGGCATTATCATTAAAATGCAAGGAAAACTACTATTGTACATGATTATTATAATTCTGATTATTTCCAAATAGACAAAAGTTTTTTCTAATAAATATACCTATTTTCTATACTTTCTCATTGGTGGAACTGACCACTCAGCACTAGGTAATTACTTACCTAGAGTCCCTCCCTTCGTGAAGCTTATATTCTTATGTGGGCAACTAAGAGTAAACAAGGGGACAATTAAAACATATGTTATGATTTCAGGTAGGGTTGATAAAGAAAAATAATTTAAAGGGAGATGTTAGAGAGCCCCTGGGGAAGAAAGTGATACATTGACTAGCTAGAAATCTGAAAGATGAGCGTAGCAGACATAAGGCAGAGGTAATGAGGCAGGAACAAGGACAGTGGGTGAAAGTGAAGTGTACAAGGAGAGGGGGTTAGTCAAGTAGGCAGAAACTAGAACTGTTAGGGTCCCATAGCCCTTAGTAAGGTATTTGGTTATCATTTTTTGTTGTCGATGCAAAGTAATTAGAGGGTTTTAAACAAGATTTATGATATGGCTTATATTTTTAAAATATAACTTTATTAGAATGGAAGCAGGGAGCCCATTAAAGGTCTACTCCATGTTGCCAGAGAAGATGAGAAGGCACTAGAATGTGTGTTCTTTGAGGTATTGGCAGAACACAGCAATGATCTGGTTACTGAGTCTAAGGGAAAGGATTAAAAATCACCCCTAAATTTTAGGACAAAATTCCTCAGACAAAGTTAGGACCATTAAATGAGAGTGGACGAGGTACACATTTGGGACAAAAAAAAAATCATTATTCTGGTTTTGGAAATATTTAGGTGTACATAGACTATATGTCAACTATATAGTTGACAATTGTATTTCCTAGTTTGAACTTTCAAGGTTGAGAGTGTATCTAGAAATTAAAATTTGGGAGTTATGAACAAATAGAAGAAATACAAAGACTTTAAAGATATTCAGGGACTGGGAGGGATCCTTAGGCCCTAGAGTAGAGATAGAGAATTTAGAAATCCTTGTGACGTAGCCAGGAGAAACTCCCAACATTTAGTAGCCAAGAAGAATGGGGGCCAGCAAAGAGTCTGAGACAGGGCAGCTCGATAGAAAGAAGGAAAAGCAGAAGAGCAAGAAAAGTTAAATAAAGAATGTGTTCAAGGAAGTGGTGACAAATGTGATGTATAGTATAGAATTATAGAAATCCTAAAGGATAGCACATTTATAACCCAACTAGAATTCAGGAACCAACATGAGCAACAAATTATTTTCAAGGATAGTCATGAAGTTAATAGTACCCAAAACAATGTTCTCAAAACTATTCTTACATCAAGTACCTTTACATCCAAACAAATCAATAGCCTATGAAAGTAGTATGTCCTTACCTTTTTCATGAGAATAGTGCCAAACCCAGGGGTTTGGGTTATTTGTTTGTTTGTTTCCCTCTTTCTAAAGAATGCAATGCTGTAATGCAGTTTCTGGGTTTGAAGTCAAACTCTACCACATACTAGTTCCCTGCTTGAGTTGTTTACTTTATTTCTAGGACTCAAGAGATTTGGAAGCTCTAAGCATTGAAAGTGCTTCCAGTGCTTTCTAAGTGTTTTCTAAGCATTATAGTGCTTTCACCCAGTGTTACCCTCTAATAGTTGGAAACAAAACCCATCTAAACCCTAATGTAAGTGAAGATATTCAACAAAATTTTGACAATTCTATTATAGTCAGTTTGATTCCTTGTGAGATTAATTCAAATTTTAATTTATCTTTTTAAAAATGCAATTTTTTTTGTTTGTTATTCTGACTTATCTTGGCCTTTTGGGGGAACAATTCAGCATTTTTTAACTCTCTTTAAGCCTCCAATTCATTAGCTATAAAATAGGTACACACATCATCATTAGTATAGTTCTTGCACATAGCACTCAATAAACATTGGCTATATTATTTTCCCATTATTAGCTTCATTATTAAAGTTATCTTAAAGGATTGTTGTTATCTGAAAAGGATTAATTTTAGTGATTTATGTTAATTCCTAGCAGGGTAATCGGCACGGAATAAATTGTAAATAGTTTTTGTTTCCTTCTCTTCTACACCCATTTCTCTACTTTACCATAATCTTCCACACTTTATCCTTTTCTAAGTGTCAAAGAATTAAAATAAGTACAATGAAAACTAACTTACGATTATTTCAACTTGTAATAAAATAAGTACAATGAAAACTAACTTATGATTATTTCAACTTATAATAAAATAAGTACAATGAAAACTAACTTATGATTATTTCAACTTACAATGTTCAGGAGACACTGGCACTTTGAGAGGCAGAGGTGCTTCACATAATTAAAGGAAAGTGCGAAGGTGCCCTTGGCAAACATCATTTTTCTCTCACTTGAGTCATTTCAAAATGACTTTATTTCTCTAGATTGACCTATCCTAAAGAAATAAAGATTCAGCAACATTTTGACACTGGAAATATGAGATCACAAAATAGGATGTGTTACTTCTAAAGGATCATGAAATACAAAAAAGTTAGTGTAGAGCTGGCTGTGGTCACTCACACCTGTAATCCCAGGACTTCGGGAGTCCAAGGTAGGAGGATAGCTTGAGGCCAGGAGTCCAAGACCAGCCTGAGGAGCATGGTAATGTTATATCCAAAGCAAGCAGAATAGAGAAACGCCAGCACACTGAGTCCAAATTAAGCAAGGGTCCTTTATTGATCGGCCAAGCTGAGAGTGGGATCACCCCTCAAAGTCTCTCTACCCCTAGAAGCAGTGGTGGAAACCTTTTATAAGGCACTTTAGGTAGGGGAGAGGGAATCCTTAATGCAAGCCAAATTTGATAAGAGCCAACACCTGGTAAGGGGACTCCTTACAAGGGGAAGCTGGGGTTTTGTAGTTAATACCGAACTCTTTCAGCTGAGCTTCCTGTCTTAAATGGGGAGTGGGCATGACAGTAAGACCAACACTTTACAAAAGTCTGCAAAAATTTATCTCAGCCTGATGGCACATGCCTGTAGTCCTATCTGGTTGAGAGGCTGAGCTGGGATTTCTTGAGGCCAGGATTTGGAGGTTTCAGCGAGCTGTGATCACATCACTTCACCAACTTTGCTGGATGACAAAGAGACTAAGCCCAGTTGTAATGTTTACATTTACAAACAAAAAATCAGTTTAACATTATCACTATCCTTTGTTCTTGCTTTGTGACAGTAAATTAATAACATGTGATTTCATTTTAGGGATTACCTGCAAGTCGTGTAAGGTACAGAGTAGACGATGCCCTGTATCCTTATCCTGCCAGTATTTTTGATGTAGAAGAAGATTCAGGAAGAGTAATAACCAGAGTCAATCTTAATGAAGAACCTACAACAATTTTTAAGGTCAGTATGTCATTTGCCTTACATTATACATTTGACATTTAAATTTTGATGGAGAGGTTGATTGAACAGGTAATAGCACTTTTTTTTCTAGTTTTCTCCCTGCTAATTGTTTAAAATTATAAAACATTGTTTCCTCATCAAAACTTATAAAACAGAGTTAGATAAAAAGAAAAAATTATGTTTTATATTTTGCATCTTGATGATAAATAGAATTTAATATTTTGAACTCTATTCCTACAATGATATTCCACACAAACACAAGTATATAAATATAGCCTTTAAAATAACATAAAGTTAGTAGTCATACTATCTTTTAAACTCAAAACTGTATTTCCCATGACATAGTTAATAGTAATAAATACTGTTAATGATATTATGTATCTTAATGATTTCATAATGCTCTACTGTATAACCAATCATTATTTTTTTATGAATCTACCAACAAGTTGGAAAATTAGGCTATTTCCAATTTTTTATGCAATAAACTGTGTCATCCTGCTGCTTGGGAAAATATAATATCATTTGTCACTTGCCAATTTTTATTTTAAGAGAATGAAGTATCAAGAAGCTGGGTAAAGTTTATATATTCCTGATATATTCTAAATCTAGAGAATAAAGTACCTCTCAGTACACATTCTTCATCCTTCAAAAGAGTACTCACTTTCTAAATTCCACTCAATCAACCCTGCATATGTACCATTTCATATCTCTAGAGAAATATCTATAGCTATTTGATTTTTATTAAATTTTGCTCATCTTAATTATCAGGGGAGTAGAACATCTTACCTATTTTTAATGTATTTTAAAAATACAGTTGACAAAATAATTCCTAGTTCTACATGTCAATAAAATGTTGAAAATACATTATCCATTATGTTAAATAATCCATTTTCTTAAATATTTAATAATCTCCATCTTTGATAGTTACTTAGAATAATTTTTGTCATTATAAAGCCTCTACTGTACACTAGGGAAATGCCTTTATCAGTTAATCACGTGAATATCAAGAGCACTTGATTTCCTACTGTTTGGAATAATCATTCCATTTGTATACTTGTATTTAATCCAAAGGTAAATGATGGCTCTCAGGACGAACCTTAGTAAAGGTTTTGTATAATCCATGGTGAGTTAGTTTAGATTAATAATCTTTTGCTTTCAAAAGACATGTATTCTAGAAAAGCACATAGTTCTGAAAATATTTAGTATGACTTAAAATAAACATTCCAATTATTCTTAATGTAATATAGGCTATTATATATAATTATCAATTTAAAAACTATTGCAATAATAAATAATATACAGATATCTCATTCCAACACAAGAGGTTTTCCTTTAGTTTGCATCACTTGAACAATTTTTGCTGCATCCCACAAACTTGGTTTTGTATAGTCTGATTTTAAGATATTGTATAGTGAAGAGTGTTAAATATAAAGATTTCCAGTTTTATCCTCTAGAATTAAGTATTTATGCCATCATCTTAATAATGGTTTACTACTTTTTATGAATAAAGTAGTTAGTTTTTTCTATTGATGTGACTGAATTTAACACTTTACATAAGTATATTGGTTCTATAAAATCACATGTTTACTATGGGCACTAGTGGAATGGTGATGTGGATAGTTCTAGTATCATTTACCTATTTTACTGTTTTTTGTTATTACTATACTGTTAGTTACCTCTTTGAGCTTTCTCATCTGGCAAATGAAAATAACATTTCCCTGGCTGGACTGCTGTAAAGATTAAATGAGAACATAGCAGGTGCTAGCACAACACCTGCTCCCTAACAGGCAGGAAGGAAATAATCATTACTCTCCTTCCTGCAACCAGGCAGCTGACGGATTAAAAATGTATGTTTGTAAATGATTCTTTCATTTTCTTCTTGTTAATGATCTTTAACACGAATTTTTATTACTTTTTAAGTTGGTGGTAGTTGCTTTTGACGATGGTGAGCCTGTGATGTCTAGCAGTGCAACTGTGAAAATTCTTGTTTTACATCCTGGAGAAATCCCGCGCTTCACACAAGAGGAATACAGGTATTGATTTCTGTCTGATTTTGATATACATAACGAGTTTGGTGGGGGGTTTTTAGGGGAGGAGTCTCTCAAATTTAGTGTAATATAAATTTATTAGTGAAGTGGAATTATAATTCTAGTGAAATCTTATCTAAAGCAGCATAATATTTGTTTTAAGATTCAATACAGTTAATATATCAATTTAGGATAAAATATCTATTTTAGTGATGCTTTGATGAATAATGGATACTTTAGAAATAATTCATGCAACCTTTGAAAAATAAAAAAAATATTATTTGGGTTTAAATTTAAACTTACAAATGATCTTAATGGTGAGAAATAGACTTTTAATTTCTCAATATTGCTGGGTAGAATATATCACCCAACATCCAAGGTTGACACATAATCTAGTATTTTCCATCTAATCAGTTAATGTGTGTGTGGGGGGGGATGTATTCATCAGCGTGAATAGAGTTTAGACAGTTTACGAAGATGTATACAGATGTACCACACCAAACAATCAACATATAGGAAGAATAAATAAGGTATGTGGAGTCTATATTTAACTTTGGGATATATTAGTTTAGTCTATCTGGACACAAATTGGAAGCTTGATGATATTAACTGAAATTCAAGAAAAATGAAGATTTCGGATAATAGAGGACATATATCGTTCTAGAATTTTGACTTTAGAGATTAATAATTTCTAAAAACTAACAAGTTTAAGCCAGAACAGCACAATATGGGCCAAGGTACTGAGGATTGAGGTTCAAAAGGGGCTCATCTGGGAATATGTAACACACTGAACCAAGTAGATTTCTCCTTTAGTAAAAAACTGCCCTTATAATACTGAAGCGCAAAATTAAATTATGTAATATAATTGGGAGAAAATTCTCCAGGCAATTTTGTAAATCATTGAGACGTAAACCATATATAAAACAAATTTCAGAAATGTTGGTCAATCTATTGGAACAGGTTATTCTCTTCATTGTGCCCATTGTTATCAGTTCTTTTCTGTTATTACTGACTTGCTAACTTGTGGACTCCAACTCTTTCTATGGAAATACAGTTTTTCATAATTTATTACCCATGTTTAACTCTGGTCAGAAAATTGCAGAAGTAAAACAATTCATAAATTCCCTGCCACTCTGAGTAGCAGGATGAAACCATGCTGTTCCACCCGGAATGCGAATCAGACCTTTGTCCAGGGTATCCGTGTTGTACACGCTATCTGTCTCCCTGATGGTTGCTTAAAAGCTGTCTCTGTTATAAGCTCAAAACAAGAAAAGTATTTATATATATAGGGCATGATATTACCTGAGGTTTAGGCATTCAGTGATGGTGGGACTACCGTTTACAGTTTTCTGCTTTGTAAAATGCTGCATGTGTTAATTTTGGTGTTCTTGAGAATGAAGATGGATATACATTCACTTTGGTGGGTTTCTGACTATCTTATGGCTGGGCGCAGTGGCTCATGCCTATAATCCTAGCATGCTGGGAGGCCGAGGCAGGAGGATTGCTTGAGCTCAGGAGTTCAAGACCAGCCTGAGCAAAAGCAAGACCCTGTCTCTACTAAAAATAGAAAAACTAAGGCAAGAGGATCACTTGAGCCCAAGTTGGAGGTTGCTATGAGCTACGATAATGTCACAGCACTCTATCCAGAGAGACAGCTTGAGACTCTGTCTCAAAAAAAAAACTAAAAATGCTCACCAAAAGAGAAGTTATTCTTTTTGGTGGATCCATAAAACCATTCACAATTTTATCCCAAGGTAAATTTCTTTCTTTGTTCTTCAAAACTGTTTACTCCTAATTTTTGGCCTTTCTTCAGACTTTCTAAGTCTAGAAAGTGGTACAGTCTTTAGCATGTCCCTTTAAATAAATTTAGTAAGATGTGTCCCTTTTCTCTGGGATTTCATTTGTAGCTCATTTCCTTACTGTTAGAAGATGCCTCCAGCTTTCTTCTTTAGCTAAAATATTGTGGCATTGAGGCCAAGGTCATAAGCTGAATCAGGGCTTTGCTCATTTAACTCCGTTAAGTATCCTTGTTTAATGCTACGTTTAAAAATGCAAACGTTTTGTTCAATGAATAATTTACCATTTTAAACCACCTTTGTATAGAACTACTCACCACAAATAGATTCTATTGATAAAGCTGTTAGCTTAGAGAATAAAATCTAGCCAATTATATGGTGCTTAGGGTAATAGCAGTTACATGGACACCTGTGGGAGAATGCTGACCTTCCAGAACTTTTCTAACAATTGCCTAATTGCCCTTGATCATCCTGTTCGTTTGGAGTTCTAGGTGTAAAGGTAATTTGGTAATCATGCTGGACCCTACTGTTTACAGACAGGAGGCCCAACTGGATGCAGATAACTCCCAGAGACACTAAGAATGAAGAATCAATTGTAGTCACAATGGATTCAATAGTATGTGGGTACTGAAAAGGATGGTTTTGTTTTTTATCACCACCCCAGAACGTTAAATAAAAAAGCTATGTCAAATATGAACAGAAGACACTGTTTTTGTATAAATGCAAATAATTGAATTTAAATGTTTAAATTGGTTTACATTTTCAACTAAAACATGGAATGAACTATAAAAAAGCCTTGAGATTGACTATTTTCTTCAATCACCTCTCCATTCTTTGGAAGACTGTTGGAGAATTAAATAGAAGTGTGTCTGGATGCCTGATAAATCCTTTCATCTTTCTCACAGGCACACATCTAGACTACATTTGCTCACCTTATTTGCTAGGTAAAGCCATGTGGCTGAATGTTGGCCAATAAAATGTGAGATTAAGGGGTTTGCACCATTTCGTGGCCAGGCTTCACCTTTTTTCCTTATGGATGGAGAAAATGCCCAGAAAATCTTTAAGAACAATATGTTGATAATTATAGAAAACAGTTAAAAAGAACTTAAGCCCCTGAATCCCAGATGGAGGAAAGTTGCCCAACTAAGAAATCCCTCAATGAAATATGATGTGAGCAAGAAATTTAGGGATATCATTATTATATTAGCTAGTATTGGTTCAACTAATACAATTTGTTAATATTTTATTGGTTTAAAACAACTAATCACATATTAATCATCTTAAAAGTCTTTCTCAGATACGTTGCAATGTTTCACATTTTGAGATCTTGAAAATGGTATACGCGATAGAGTATTTTTAGTGCTGGATGCTATTTTCTTTTTATATGTTCAGTTTTTAGCCTTGTCAATATGCCTTTGCCATTTCAGATCATTTTAAAGGCCAACACGCTTTCCTTCCTTAACAGAAAAAAAAAAAAAAAAAGAATAAAGCATAGAATGGTTTCTGAAAACTTCACATGCCTGCTTCCTTCTCCGATGTTTCCAAATGCGTTTATTGCCTCCACTAGGTGACTCCCAGAGATGTTAGGCAATGTTATTAATCCTTGATTATCAGGATGCTCTCTTCTATGATTACCCCTGATGGAAAACCATCAATTTCCTGTGATCAAATTTTGGGAGGGTACAAAATGATACTGCAGGTTTTCTGTTCTTCGTGTGGTGTGGGGTGAAGGTTATGAGTTGAAATGGAAAGCAGTAATCTAAGTGAACAAAGCTACATATGGTTCTTACATTTGGGGAATATCCTAATTCTGTTATTAATGTTTGGATTTATTAGGAAAAATTAGTTTTCGACAAATAACTAGATGTTAAAGAGAGATTTTAAGGATAAAATTCTCATTTATCTTAAAATCGTAAACTGAATTATTGACTCATATCTCTCCCTCCCCCTCGCTGACTCAGTTGTCTTACTAATATTGGAAAGAACATTAAATCTCAGGATAATAAGATTACTCAGAGAAGTTTAGGACACTGTAAAAGGAAAAGTCGTTTAAAGAGTGACAACCAAAAAATAAGTGTATTTATGCTCAACTGACCATCTATGTGGGTGTTTCAGTCTGGCAGCAACCTGGGTCAGCTCTAAATCTGCCATTTTCAACAATCTGTTTCAAAATAACTCCAATCACCCTGTTTCTATTTCAGTCAGTGGAAAAGGGGAAATGGCAGAAATCTACATCTGGAGATTTCCTTAATCAAATTTTGTGTGGATTGCCAATTTCCTTCGGCTCTCATTTCATCATTACAATGCAGGCCCATGTCACACTTAGCTGTAACAGGGTACAGGAACGCTGTGCCTTACTGGGTAACAATGTCCTGGTTCCACCTCAGTTACTGAGTAAAAAATAGACAAAGGTACAGCTTTATAATCACTGTTGTGATTTTGAAGTGACTGACTTCAATTAAGAATGCATAATTAGGTAGATGATAAATGATGATAGAAGCATTTATATTTTAAAGCTGTGTCATTGAAATAAATTGTTATTTAATAAGAGAATGATTTTTTTTTACATTTCAAAACAAATCTGAGATGAAGATTTTGGATACTTTAAAAACCTTTATTGCGAGGAATTTTAGCTTTGAGGTGTTAGTATTACAAAATACAAACCAAACTTTTCTGGACTTCAAGCTGAAGCTAAGTTATTTGATATAGTTTTTCCCTTCCTCCAATTTTTCTGAGAAGTCTAATAGATGACAAAAGTAAAAGAAAATTAAAAAGAAAGTATTATGGCAAAATGTAAATGAGAGTTACGTGCTCTAAATTAGCTCTGTGAAAACCATGAAAAAAGTTTGAGAAGTGGCATTTATTATTAGGCCTAACATTTTTCAATGTACCAGTTCTTGTTTTTTTTTTTTTGTTTTTTTTTTATTAAATCATAGCTGTGTACATTGATGCACTCATGGGGTACAGTGTGCTGGTTTTATATACAATTTGGAATATTTTCATCAAACTGGTTAACATAGCCTTCATGGAATTTTCTTAGTTATTGTGTTCAGACATTTATATTCTACATTTAGTTTCACCTGTACCCTTCCAAGATTCACCGTAGGTGTGGACTCACCAATTACTCTCCCTCCACCCATCCTGCACCCCCCCTCTTGCCTCTTTCCCCATATTCTTGTGCTGTAGTTGGGTTACAGCTTTCATATGAAAGCTATAAATTAGTTGCATAGTAGGGCTGAGTACATTGGATACTTTTTCTTCCATTCTTGAGATACTTTGCTAAGAAGAATATGTTCCATCTCTATCCATATAAACATGAAAGAGGAAAAGTCTCCATGTTTCTTTAAGGCTGCATAATATTCCATGGTGTACATATACTGCAATTTATTAATTTATTCGTGGGACGATGGGCACTTGGGCTTTTTCCATGACTTAGCAAATATGAATTGGGCTGCAATAAACATTCCGATACAGATATCTTTGTTATATGGTGCTTTTGGTCTTCTGGATATATACCTAGTAGAGGAATTATAGGATCAAATGGCAGGTCTATTTTTAGATATCTAGGTATTCTCCAAACATCTTTCCAAAAGGACCATAATAGTTTGCATTCCTACCAGCACTGTAGACATGTTCCCTTTTCTCCACATCCACGCCAACATCTTTGGTTTGGGGATTTTGTGATGTGGGCTAATCTTACTGGAGTTAGATGCTATCTCAAGGTAGTTTTGATTTGCATTTCTCTGATGATTGAGGATGATGAGCATTTTTTCATGTGTCTGTAGGCCGCGCACCTGTCTTCTTTGAGAATTTTCTCTTCAGGTCCCTTGCCCACCCCAAGATGGGATCACTTGTTCTTTTCTTGCTAATACGTTTGAGTTCTCTGTGGATTCTGGTTATTAAACCTTTGTTGGAGACATAACTTGCAAATATTTTCTCCCATTCTGAGTGCCGTCTGCTTGCTTTACTTACTGTGTTCTTGTGCAGAAGCTTTTTAGTTTGATCAGGTCCCAGTAGTGAATCTTTGATGCTGCTTCAATTGCCCGGGGTGGGGGGGGGGTCCTCCTCATAAAATATTCGCCTAGGCCAATTCCTTCAAGAGTTTTCCCTGCACTTTCTTCTAGTATTTTTATAGTTTCCTGTCTTAAGTTTAAATCTTTGATCCAGTGAGAGTCTATCTTAGTTAAAGTTGAAAGGTGTGGGCCCAGTTTCAGTCTTCTACAGGTCACTAGTCAGTTCACCCAGTACCATTTGTTAAATAGGGAATCTTTTCCCCACTGAATGTATTAAATTGGTTTGTCAAAGATCAAATAACGGTAAGTAGCTGGGTTCATCTCTTGGTTCTCTATTCTGTTCCATACATCTACCTCTCTGTTTTTGTGCTAGTACCATGCTGTTTTGATCACTATTGATTTACAGTATAGTCTAAGGTCTGGGAGTGTGATTCCTCCTGCTTTGTTTTTATTTGTGAGTAATGACTTGGCTATTCAAGGTTTTCTTCTGATTCCACATAAAACTATGTATTATTTTTTCGAGATGTTTTTTTTTTTTTGAGACAGAGCCTCGAGCTGTCACCCTGGATAGAGTGCCATGGCATTACAGCTCATAGCAACCTCCAGTTCCTGGGCTCAAGCGAGTCTCCTGCCTCTGTCTCCCAAGTAGCTGGGACCACAGGTGCCCACCACAATGACCGGCCATTTATTTTTTTGGTTGCAGCCGTCATTGTTGTTTGGCGGGCCAGGCTGGATTTGAATCCACCAGCTCAGGTGTACGTGGCTGGCGCCTTGGCCCATTGACCCACAGGCACGGAGATTTTTAAAGTATGACAATGGAGCTCTAATAGGGATTGCATTGAAACTGTATATTGCTTTGGGTAGTATAGACATTTTGACAAGTTGATTCTTCCCAGCTATGAGTATGGTATGTTTTTCCATTTGTTAACATTTTCAACTATTTCTTTTCTTAGAGTTTCATAGTTCTCTTTATAGAGCTTTTTCATATCCTTTGTAAGGTAAGCTCCCAAATATTTCATCTTCTTTGGCACTGCTGTAAATGGAATAGAGTACTTGACTACTTTTTCAGCTTGGCTATTGTTGGTATATATAAAAGCTACAGATATATGAGTGTTGATTTTGTAATCTGAGACACTGCTATATTCCTCAATCACTTCTAAGAATTTTGTAGTAGAATCCCTGGTATTTTCCAGGTATATAATCATATCATCTATGAAGAGTGAAAGTTTGATCTCTTCTGACACTATATGGATAACCTTGATCACCTTTTCCTCCCTAATTGCGATTGCTAAAGCTTCCCTTACAATGTTAAAGAGCAGTGGAGACAATGGGCAACCTTACCTGGTTCCTGATCTGAGTGGAAATGATTTCAATTTAACTCCATTCAAAACAATATTGGTTGTAGGTTTGGTGCAGATGGCCTCTATCATTTTATGAAATGTCCCTTCTATACCCATTTTCTTAAGTGTTCTAATCATGAAGGAATGCTAAACATTATCAAAAGCTTTTTCATTTGGATTTAACAGACATATACAAAACATTTCATCCTAACAAAACTGAATACATGTTCTTTTCATCAGCCCATGGAACATGTTTCAAAATAGATCACATCTTAGGTCACAAATCTAACCTCAGCAAATTTAAAAGAATAGAAGTTATTCCTTGCATCTTCTTGGACCATCATGGAATAAAAGTGGGTTTCAGTAACAACAGGAATCTGCATACTCATACAAAAACATAGAAGCTAAATAACCTTATGCTGAATGATAGGTGGGTCATAGACGAGATTAAGAAGGAAATTATCAAATTTTTGAAACAAAACGATAATGAACACACGAATTATCAGAACCTCTGGGACACCACAAAGGCAGACCTAAGAGGGAAATTCATAGCGCTGTAAGCCTTCCTCAAGAGAGTGGAAAGAGAGGAAGTTAACAACTTAATGGGACATCTCAAGCAACTGGAAAAGGAAGAATATTCCAACCCCAATATATCAGTTCTTTGTAGACAGGGACACAAAATCTATTATTGTGTTTTAAGAATTAAAATAATGTCTATCTTGAGCCACTGGTAATTGCTTGGTAACTAGAACATGAGAAATATACTATATCCAAAATTAAATCAGAGATCAATGAAATTGAAAACAAAAGAATCATTCAGAAAATTAATGAAACAAGGAGTTGGTTTTTTTAAAAAATAAATAAAATAGATAAACCTTTGGCCAGACTAATTAGAAATAGAAAAGTAAAATCTCTAGTAACCTCGATCAGAAATGATAAAGAGGAAATTACAACTGATGCCACAGAGATACAAGAGATCATCTCTGAATACTACCAGAAACTCTATGCCCAGAAATTTGACAATGTGAAGGAAATGGATCAATATATGGAATCACCCCCTCTCCCTAGACTTAGCCAGGAAGAAATAGAGCTCCTGAACAGACCAATTTCAAACACTGAGATTACAGAAACAATAAAAAATCTTCCAACCTCCAAATGCCCTGGTCTGGATGGTTTCACACCAGAATTCTATCAAGGAAGAGCTTATTCTCATACTGCAGAAATTATTCCAAAAAACTGAGGAGGAAGGAATCTTCCCCAATGCATTCTACAAAGCAAACATCACCCTGATACCAAAACCAGGAAAAGACCCAACTAAAAAGGAGAATTTCAGACCAATTTCAATCATGAATATAGATGCAAAAATTCTCAACAAAATCCTAGCCAATATATTACAGCTTATCATTTAAAAAGTCATACATCATGATCAAGTAGGTTTCATCCCAGGGATGCAAGGCTGGTTTAACATACACAAGTCCATAAACATTATCCACCATATTAACAGAAGCAAAAACAAAGATCATATGATCCTCTCAACAGATGCAGAAAAAGCATTCGATAAAATCCAGCATCCTTTTCTAATTAGAACACTGAAGAGTATAGGCATACGTGGCACATTTCT